>CM028380.1:1274924-1330101 GCA_013146195.2 Codonopsis lanceolata
CAGAGATGTTGGCTTTGTGCCCGGCTGCCTTGTCGGTGACCACCATGGCCTCCTTTGGTGTGGTCTCTTTGTGCGGAGGGATGATGACCTTTGTGCAAACAACTTCTTGACCGGGCTTGTGGCCTTGCTGGCTGCTATCTTAGCGAGGAGGATCGAGGCACCTTAGGCGAGTCACCATTTCATTAACCTTTATCATTTGCCGGATTTGTTGGCTTGTAACTTCCTCATTTCAACACGGCCATATTTTTCATCCACTGAAAGCGAGAAAAAGTAAAAGCAGAGTCGATATGCGCCATGAGCAAGAGATAACCAAAATAGAAGCTGCGAGATAGTTTTTAAAAAGGCGACCATCCCAGATCCTCGTGACCGGCCAGACAATCTCACAGGGCCTAACCACTTCGGGCTCACACATTCGGCGCGTTTGAACATTCTGCCGTGGCAATCATCCCAAAAGGGTGGGGGCTCTAGGCCGTGGATCGAAGAGGCTCCACATCGGGATCTCCCGTGCAGAACCAAAGATAGCGAGGGTTCTGCAGAAACCAACTCTTTCCGATCAAGCGAGGAATTCGGCCGGCCGACGCGCTTTTTCGTTTTCTTCGATCATGCCCCACAACATCCTTAATGCAACCTTAATAGGGCAACCTTCCCCGAGTGAAGTCTTGTTTGGAGGCTTTGGGATCTTGATCTCACTTTGGTCGTTGTGAGCCGCTTGACGGCCACCCTTGGGATTCTATAAACAGGACCTCTCCCCGTCCCAGATTCTACCTTCAGGGAACCTCACGATAGCAGCCTCAAAAAATTGGGTTGGCCTCACTCCAATCCTCCCATATGCTCGGGGCAAAATAACAGCTTAGGAGCAAATACATGTTCGGTTCAAATCACAGAAGCTCTTCGCCCGTGAAGGCATGTGGCTCGGGCGGTGTTGACGATAAATCGCGGGCGGCTTTGGTCTCGGCGGAAGTCAACCAAGAAGGGTTCAGCGGGAGGCGTAGTCCAACTCGGAAAAAGTCGACAAAAAATAAAAGCTCGTTCCCTTGCTTTCGGGAAAGCTTCATATTCGCAGTGTGCACGTCCGTCTTGCCGCCTGGTAATAGCGAGTCGACCAGGGGCGTAAGCCATGCGATTGCTATTTTATCCGCCGTGTCGGTGGTTGCCCAATGAGCATATCGTCTTTCATCTCGCATTAACATGCCATTCGGGCTCTCCTCCCTTCTTCTTCCTCTCGACTTCGCCTGTCAGGTAGCCTCCACTTGGGAGCCTCCGATCATGGTGGAAGCAAGCGAGCCAGTGGAACATTGTCCGATCATCTATTTCCTCCACAGAGTGGCTTCCACTGAGGCGGCCGGTTTTCTTAAAAGCGCCGGCAAGCGGCATGTCATCTACCTCATCGCATCCGGCCTGCCTGCCGCCTCGCCTTGCTCGGCCCTTACTTGCCCAGGCGAATCTCCAACATGGGCTGCTTGCTGGTTGAGGCCTTGCCCAACAGCGAAGCCACTGGTCACACTATCCTCGCCGGAGCCTTCCTCGCTGGAGGAGTCAGTCACATCTACCATGGGGGCAGTCTCACGCCTCTTAATCGTAGGCCCGACCACGGATCTAGGCCCCTCGTCGCTCTCATTGCCAATGGAAGGAGACTTCTCGCTGCTTAGCGAGTCGTTCTTCCCGCCGTAGATAAAGGCCTCGCAGTCATTCTCTGACATGTCGGACATCTACAAAGAGATCGAGGGAAATACGTATCAGTCTCCTGCCCGGGTAACTGGTAAAGCAAAGAAGGGAAAGAAATCCCAAGTCTAGGTCAACCCAAAGAGGCCATGCCCACCTAGCGAGCAAGACCACAGGTTCTATTCCTCGATCTCTACCTAAGGGCGGTCCTACCCTCTTAAACCCTAACAGAATCATACAGAGATGAAGAGAGAAAGCAAAAATCCATACAGAACCCAAAAGACTTCATTCGAAGCGAAAAAGCAGAAGAGCGTAACAGGAAAGGGGGGAAGGAACTTACTATTCTGAGAGATTGTTGTGATTCTCTGCAAGATGGATGGTAACTGAAACTGAACCAACACAGAGATTGCAAGCGCTGGGAGTGAATGAACGGTGGAGAACGCTGATCGAGCTCACCGAAGCCTGGAATGCACTGGACACCGGAAGTATAAGCTCTCCAAGAAATCCTCTCTCTAAAAAACTCGATGGCGGTAAAAAGAAGAAGAGAAAAAGAGGGATTGCCTTTTATAGGCCGAGTCTTGATGGCTGTCGGGGGAAAAAGAGGTCGAAACGGCGTCTGGAAGGACGGCCCATCATCATCAAGGGCACGTCGCATTAAATGCGCCGCTTCGTGGTCTGCGCCCCGTCTTATTGCCTCAACTTCTGACGGCTCACGCGCTTTTTCGCCTACGCGCCTGCCACACCCTCGACAATAAGCTTCCTTAATACGTCTCAAGTCTACCCCGCTAAATTTTCCGGCCTCTTCTGAAAATTCACAAGTATAGAAGCCCGCGCGAATATCAGACAGCGCTCCCCGCTCCGAGCATGAATGCCCGCCAGACAGGGAGCTAGGGGCCACTGATATACCCGGCCCAAGCCGGATCACGAGCAAGGCACGAGCTAGCATCACGTGCCAATCACGAGCACAGTGCATATGGGGCCCACGGGCCTTGCGGGCAAAGTAATAGACGCATCGAGCAGCAACCAGAGTAAATCCCGTCCAGACCTGGCCGGGCATAGGCCTTGCCTATCCGACCAGGGGCCATGCCCGGACATCACACATTTAGGAGAGAAACCAGATTCATCTCGTCCAAACCTGGTCGAGTGTTGGCCTTGGCCACCCGACCAGGGGCCGTCCCTTGGACCTACAAAAAGTTCAAAAACAATGCAAATGGAATAGCCGGGCAGAGCCCTGCTCGCCCGGGCACACATCAAATGGGAAGCACCGAAGGCTTGCTCTCCAAGACAAGTCAAAGGTTTCCATGTATAGGCAGAACACTTGCCTATTTGCTCCTACGTCTACGCGGCCAGCCGTCTATCACGCCTAAAATCAAGTGATTCTCTCATTGATTGAGTGGGTAACTATGGAAACCAGTGTTCTAAAACTCCCCGCCTAGCTCCGCCTAGGCCCCGCCTAGGCGCTAGACCTCTCTCTACCGCCGCGACTTTCTTAGTCGCCGCCTAATCGACCAAGTCGGCGTCTACGTCAAACCTCGCCGACCTTAATTTATTTTTGTAGCTTTGGTTTTGTGGCATACGGTGACCGGAGAAGGAAGGGGGGCGAACTGGAGAAGGAAAGGGGAATGGTAATGGTGATGCAGAGAGGGAGGTAATGGGGGGCGAACTGGAGTAATATCTTTTTTTGTTTTTAACTCTAAACTTGGTTGATTTATTGCTTTGGGGTTGTTGAGAATTGGAATTAATTGTAGGTTTGTAAATTTTTGTTCATTTTACAAATATAGACAAATGTTTGATAAAATGACAAACATAAAAAAAAATTAAATTTGTATTCAATGTATTTGATCTTTGATGTAAATTATCAAAAAATGATAATTATGCCTTAATTCTAGGCCCCGATTACGCCTCGACTAGTCCCCTAGGCGCTAGGCGCTAGTGTGCCGCCTAACGATTTTTAGAACCTTGATGGAAACTGAATCCTAGACGGATTCAATCACCTTGAGGGCCTATAAATACCTCTCCATCATCATTAACAAGTTACACACACTTTCTTGAGCCTCGATACTCTGTCGATTTGCTTTCAAGCTTACACACGAGACTTACTCTCACGTCGGAGGGGTTTCGCGAGGCCCTGCCTTGCACTTCTACTCAGGCTTTCTTGTGTTCTTAACAGGCTCAAGGAAGACGATCCAAAGCCCAGAGATCCTATCCAACATACGGACGGCCCAAGCTGTTATTTTGCCACATCACAAATATTTTTTAATGATTTGTAAGAGAGTAAACGATTCAACTTTACGAATTAAGATTTATAAAACGGTTTATCAAGAGACCTACTCTTCCAAGAATCTAAGATTCAAAGTATGGTATGAATTTTATAGGGTGACTATCTCGGCCCCGACATGGTTTGATCGGAGAGATAACCACAACCTCGTTTAGTGCCACATCACCTTGGTGTTGGTGGTGCCGGTATCTTCTTGCACCATTGTCAAAATTTCAAGTGGTAGGGACAAATCTTCACCTGGTGTCCGATATATGATTAGTGTTAACAGTTGGAATGATATTTTGATCAAACGAATTATTAGCCTAAAACATTTTTGATTGGTGTTAGATTAAGTTGTAATTAATGATATTTTGAAACGATTGGTTAGCCCCAAAATGTATTCCATTTTTTTTTTTAATTATGGGGTAATAGTTCCGATCCCTTATTGCTACTACCAGAAAAATCGCGGGAAGTGCCTGAATGATACAGAGTTTGAGAACATGTCAACTAATAACACATACAAGGTCCAACCTTGGAAAAAAGCAAATTGCTTCCACCAAGTATCGAACACACGCTGCATGCCTCCAGAATTTTATGCCCCGGGCAACCAAAATGTATTCCATGGGTAGACTAACAACGTGGCCAATTGACAACTACGCTTTGACAAAACAAGTGGATTAGTTCATGGTAATATATATGTAATTGTACAATTTTTGTTATCTACTTCACTTTTACGGAGTAATAGTTAAATTAAGTTAGTTAATTAATATGTGTTTGGACATAATTAATTACCATTTGAATACTTCTCATTTAAATTTGAGTAATTTACATTTTTTATTTTTCTAAATTATCTTTTAATTCTCGATACATCAAAAAAGAAGAAGAGGTAGTTTCTTATAAGATAATCTTACGGATCTTAATCTGTAAGACGAACCTATCCATGTTAAATTAACCAAAATTCAGTAATCACAGTGTAACCCCTCAACTTTTGAAAATTACAGCATCACCCCTTACGGGTATAAATGAAGTGTCACTTTTTAGTATTAAAAGTATCACTTTTCAGTATAAAATATGTCATTTTACAGTGTAAAATATGTTACTTTGCGTTTTTCCCTTTAAAAGATGTTACTTTTTAACCTTATATGTGCCTTTTTTCAGTTTTAAATGTGTTACTTTTACTTTGAAAAATACTGCTTTGTATTATAAATGTATAAATTAAAATCGTCACTATTAATTTTAAAGTGTCACTTTTTAATAGTAATAGTATCATTTTTTAATATTAATAGTGTTACCTTTGTATTTTAATAAAAAAAATCACATAAAAAAGTCATTTTTAATATTAAGAATGTCACTTTTACCTTTTAAATGTGTCACGTTTGGCTTTAAATGTGTCTCTTAACATTTCGTCAAATTCCATTAGGTTCCGTCAAACATTCCAAAGCAAATAAGGCTAACGGAGCTAACAGATGACGAAAGTGTAAGGCGTGGGAAGAATGAAATTTTTGACAACAAACTTTTAAAATAAAGGGGCACCGAAGCAAAACGACAAACTTCTCATTAATGTGCTGTCACCTTCAGCGAAATGACACGTGGGTGGCTCTCCTTGAGCATCCCGTGAGCTATGTTGGTGATTCAGGACCGATCCACAGGTTTCAGCCCAATTTATCTGTTTTTTTTAAAATCTATTTTCTCTCACATTTTAATCCATTTTTTAGTGGGTAACATGCGGTTTTTGTTAATAAGTTACCCGTTCGAGCTATCTTATTTTTATCATTGTTGGAGTTTCGTAAAACCGTTTTATATAAGTTTTTACCAAAAAAAAACAAAATATCGTAAAATAAAGATTTTGTTCGACCGAGGAGGCATGCGTTGCGGATTGAATGGACATGATTAAGTATTGAAAATTAATAAGGTTGATTGGATTGATTTAACAATACAATTATCGAAAAAAACGGTTTCCCATTGTCGATTAACAACCTTACAAAAATATGGCAACTTGGCAAGGGGTAAGTTGGAAGGAAAGCGAGTTGTAGTCGTTTCTATGCTCTCAGATATAAACGAAATCATGTAAAGAGAGAGAGAGAGAGAGAGCACCACTCATCATCCTCAATTCAAAAGTGATACAAATTGCAATGATTTTGTTGAACCATTTTGTTGAAGTGCGTCTCCTAATTTTTAGAACATGTGTTGTTTTTGCCGTTTGAGATAATCGTTAAGAAATGTGAAAGTCTCTATTATTATTATTTTTTTCAATTTGAGCGTCCAAAACACTTCAACTCATCCCCAAACTCTTTACCAAATTTGGGGTAGTGAATAGTTATACCCCAAATTTGGGGTTGCACTATTCATAAAAATTTGATATTGGTGAAGGATCCATGGTATATATTAATTTTTTATATATTATTAAATCTCAAAATTGTTAATAATATGACATTCTTAATTTAAATGTATTAAAAACTAATAAATATCTAATATTAGATAATATAAATAATGATAAAATAAATAATAATAATATTATGTATTTTAAATTATTGAACATTTTAATTCAATAATTTATAATTAATTAACATTTTTTCAATTATTTGTATATATTATATACAAATAAATAAATAATTATTATACTAATTAAAGAACATTGATTTCACATTTAAACTAAAAAAATGCATACATATTAAAATTATTTAAACATTTATAAACTTAAAAGTGCATGCATATCCCACACCACAAATAAAATGACATACAACTTGAAAAATACTAATTATAATTTATATTTCTTCAATTTAGTTAAAAAATTACTAATTTAATAATATTATTTATGACGTAAATAATATTATAAACATAAAATTATTAAAAATTCTAAAATTATTAATTTTGCAATCTTAATATTATTATTTAAAAGGTTAATATCAAATTAATATACATGTTGATAAATAAAGTAAAATAAATAAATATAGAATATGCTAAGGAATATTCTATTTGTGGAGAGATTTGGGGTTGTGGGAAAGAGTTAGAATAGTGTTTGGTGCTGAAAAGAACCAAATTTGAGGTATAACGTTTGAGATTGTCTAAGGACTCTACTATGACAATCTCAACTTATATAATGTAATACCCCGATAATTTTAGTTGAAAATATTAATTCGTATGAATTAATATTATAATTGTTTTTGGTTGATTTAATGGTTTTTGACCTATTTAGTAACTAATCGAATTGGGTCAGGCTAGTCCCACTTTTGATTACGACTTTATATAATAATAGGGAATTAGTATTAAAGATGATAACTGGACCGATACCATACGGTAAAATTATAACCGCAAAAGTTCATTATTATTTTTTGGGAGAAATCAGGGCCGGTCCCTTTTATAAAATTTGTAACCCTCCAGTCCACCTTTTTTTTAAAAATCGCAAAAGACCATATCGATGGTTGCCACGTGTTCAATTGGTTTTTACCCCACTTAAGCCTCCTACCCCTTCGGTCATTTATCAAAATCCTAATCCTTACTTCCGTTAAGTCAGTTAGGGTAAAAAAAAATTGGGAAAAAACATGTCTAACAGTTACGGAGAAAACTAAGCCGGTAGACAAGCTAGCCGTTGCAGATTATCGATCAATAGTCGACGCAACCACCACCACCCTCCCTTTCCCTTGCCGATCTACCATGGAGCTGCCCTATTGAATCCCAAAATCAGTCATGAAAATCAGTCTTCCTCTCTCACCCTCTCTCTTGCCCTTGTCGGTCTGCCATGCTGCCCAAATGGAACGAATTCGTCATGCTCTCTCTAGGAAAGCTCATACTTAAGGCCAAAATTTTCAACTTCTCTAAGAATGAATTGTCTTGTCTCTCGTTCAAGTAAGAAACATGTGCTATTTACTTGGTTCTTTAATTATTCTTTTTTGAATTTAAATTTAGAAAATTTTATATTAGTAAGAACAATTTCCCTCCCTAATTCATTGTTTTTTTCACCTTTACCTGCTATTTTGTTTTTGTTTTTGTTTAATACAGTTTCTTTTCACACACACATTCATATTTTTTTTTACTTCTTATTAATTGGTAACTTGCGATTACGTAGCTGGTCTCCAGCTTGGATAAAGGAGGAGGGTCAATATATAATGTATATTCTTTCGTTTTATTGTCTTGTACCTATTTTTTTTTTGAAGTGGAGGATCTTGTGGTGGTTTCTCTCTAATGGTGTTCTTGTGTTTGTAATTAGCACATGCCGTCTCTTGTTTTCTAATTTTCCAGGAGTGTTTGGCTTACGCAAAGTTTATTGACAGTAGCTGTGCAAATAATATGGAAGCCTTGTTCTATTTGATTATTATTGCACCAAAGCCTATTCTATTAACAACCTATCTTCTCCTTATTTGCACTATTTGTAGGTGAACGTATTTATAGTGGTGGAAGTGATTACTTTTACTTACAGATGAGAAAGTTGTGTTGAATGATCTATTTGTAGGTCATTAGAATCAGTTGCAATTATGCCAACCTGTAGATAGTTTTTGTAGCTCTTGAAAAACATATATGGATCAAACAATGCCATCCAGCGTGCTTTATTCAGATCTATCTCCTGAATGTGGGCAAGAATAACGTCGCATATTATTAGACAATTGTCAAGATTATTACCGGACAAAGCCATAAATCTTTCTACTTTCTTACCTCACAAGTCTTATTACCAAATTGGAACTGCTCTGTCATAACACGAAGAGTACTGATCAAGACATTATAACTAGAATTCATGCATGGATAAGCAGGTGTTATGATTGGCATATGGTGAGTTCTATCCCTTGGATTTTTACGAGGATCCCATACAGAAAATCCAAGTTCGCCGTCTTCTTCTTAAGCCCTCTGGACCATGCTCATAAGAAGGATCAAAAACCTGATGTGTAGAGTGTAGATAATGAAACTAGCTTCCCAATACCTTCATTAGGGATTCAGCTGCAGAATTTACTACAAGTGAAGTGCAATTGCAGCATTGCGATATCAAGTTACATCCAGTTAATTTCTCTTATAACATTTTGGTGCTGCAAATGTGTGCCTTCTATAAGAACGTTCACTATGCTAGTAAAATGTTTACAAAGTTGAAAGAAAAAATGTTGGGAAGTTTTTCATAAATTTCACGTGTATAACCTTAATATTCTTATTCCAATTAGTACATAACTGAATTTCTAATTTTGTCTTGCCTCCTCTGCTGCAATGATAACATAGATGTCTTTCATTTTAATTGCAGCAGAATATAATTGTTTATAATCATTTCGGTTTACAATTTTATTCTGAAACTCTTTTGCACTTACCAAAAAATTCTTGCAATGGAGATAAAAGGAGCACAAGTTATAGAGCGTGATCTGAATTTTCCGGTTGATGTTATAGTTAGTGCTGCAATTTGCTTGGTGTGGTATGATAGCAGAAATATTAGAAAGAAGGCAATGGCTTCGGATGAAGCTGCTTCATTGTTAGCTTCATGTGTTGAGAATATTGCAGCAAATGTGAAGCTCTATATTGCATATAAAGCTCCTGATCAAGGCATTTACGAAGAAATGCCTCAACCAGAAATGATATTTTAAGCGAGTAATTGGTTATCAGGGTTGCACTGTCTCCAAACGTGATATTGTAAATTTCCAATAAGCTACGGTAGAGAAATGTCTTGAAGCAATGACAATGAACAAAGCTGTAATTTTTGTTGCTTATGAAAACTTAACTGCAGCAAAACTGTATCTAAATACAGTAAAATTACCTTTAAAAGGCCACAATGTAATAATGTTGATCAAAATTAGCCCTTGCATGAACTCGTTTGAAGTCAAAAACTTTAAGAACACCAATAAATTATATTGTTCAAATCAAAACATTAATCAATGCCATCTCATGTTTTGCTATAAAAGTTAAATCTCTCAAGTCTTGTCGGTCAAAAGCTGCTTGAATTCTCACTCCTTTCGCATATTTTGGTTATATCTTTTCAAAGCAACCCATCCTTGGTATCCTTGTGGTGGCATGTTAACATGTTTGTGGCATGAATTATCACTCCTTTTGCATATTTGGGTTAGATCTTTTCAAAGCAACCCATCCTTGGTATCCTTGTGGTGGCATGCTTAACATGTTTGTGGCAGCATGTTGATGATTTCTTGCAAAGTAATCATCTTGGCACATTTGTGGTTGAATGAGCTTTCACAAAAAGAAATGTCAAGGGTTGTTTAATGTATGAAAGTGTGACTTAACAAAACAGTGAACAAGCATCTTATCATCACCGGAGAAAAGATTACATGTGTGAGCGGTGGTTGTATTAAGGGTGGAAAGTGAGGTGAAACACCATGTAGTGAAGGTGGTAATTGAGATGATACAGACCCAATCATGGAACTTTGGACATATAATCTATCAACGACGCTCTGTTGTGGCTGAAGTTAACAAAAAAAGAAATTATAAACAACTAAGTGATTGCTAAAGTAACTATTATGAAGATGAATAAATTAATTAGAAGACAATTTTCATTTTTAAGACTACATTGTAAAGTTAATTTAAATAAATAACAAGATGCTATATTAAGATTGGAAAACACACCTGATTAAATCCCAATTCTTCATCTTCTTCAGCTACATCAGAAACAAAATCCATATTATTATTGCAAAAGGCAGACTTATTTTTTCCTTTAGACTTTTTCTTTCTAATGGCTCTCTCTAAAGCCCCTTTTGGCCTCTTGCTAGATTTACTAGCACCCGACGGCTTTGGTTTAATTCCTTTCACTTTAGGAATGCTACCATCACCAAGAGTATCATCAACATGGGTCTTTGGATGTTGCTCTGGAGACTTTTCATTCACTTTATCCAAGCTCAAGTCCACTTGTTCTATCAAAGTCTCAATGCCACATTTAGCAATTTCATATGAACGTTCATTTCCCGAAGCTCTAGTTACCAACTGAGTATACGATCGACAAAAATTTTTGTAACGTATTACCATCATTGCCTTTGGATCTCCTTCGACTATAGTACTCACAGAGTTAGTCACCACAATCATTTTCTTTGCTCCTTTTGTCCACCTTTTTAATATGTATTGCTCAGGAATCTTAACCATATTTTTCGAATTAAGAACTTTCAATGCATGTGAACATAACATTCCCGAGAATTCAAACTTCTTACAATTACATGAAATGGTGCCTTCTGATAAATCACATGTGACAATATGGTGATAATTCTTACGATAAGGAGTAATATTATATTTGGCAATTGTCCTTGACTCATCTAAATAGTGCATATTGCAATCATGCGCCTTACACAATTCTCCTTGAATGCTTCTAATGTGTACACAGTCGCAGCATGCTTCAAAATTTCCACTAGGAATGAAATAGATGGAATAGAACTATACTCCCGAAAATCAGCAGTGAATTCTTCACACCAACGTTCATTAATTAATCTCTCAAAATGATGAAAAAATTGCAATAAGTCATGCTTATAACTAACTTACCTTTTTATCACACTGTTCATGCTCTCACTTCGCTGAGTGGTAGTCATGTCTGCACAGAAAGTTTGTTGACCATAAACTAATGCCCATTTTTCTTTTATCCTGAACAAACGGTTCAACCATTCATTCTCATAGAGATTATATTTATGAAGCATCCCATTCCATGCTCCTATAAATTCCTCCTCTTCGCCATAATCATATATGCAACTACTAAAATATTTTGCAAAGTCTTTAAACCTTCCAAATACAACACTCAGACTCATGGCCGCATTCTGATATGTATGCCAAATACATAGACGATGAAACACTTCAGACCATTCTGAAGCTAATCCTTTAACTATTCCTGAACCTTGATCGGTTAGAATAGTCTTAAGTTTTTTTCCAGACATAGCCTTCGAAAAAGTGGAAAATAACCATATAAAATTTCCATGTCTTTAATCATACAAAAAAGCAACACCAAAAATAGTAGTCTACTTGTGATGATTTACCCCAACAAATAATGCAATTGGGCGACCGTCTTTATGCTTTCTGTAAGTTGTATCAAAGTAAACCACATCATCGAAACAAGAATAATCTGTCATCATCATAGCATCCGCCCAAAAGATGTTTGTGATCAAGTCATTCTCATCAACTTGTATCCCATAAAAGAAATTCGGATCCTCTGTCTCTATTCTTTGCAAGTATTCCAGTACACCTCCTCCTCCAGTATCACCTACCTTCATTTCCACAGTTCGTTTAAATCTCAAATAATTCCTGTAATCCAGTGAAATAAACCCAAGATTCTCACGTCCACCAACTTGTCTCAACACATATTCAAATGCTTACTTAGGACGAATTCCCAAGCTATCAACCATATTTGCTTCAGTTGCTTGAGCAGGAGCAATCTTTCGATGGGACCGATATAAATAAGTCTTACTTGGAGTAGTTAGACAATGAACATGCTCAGCAACAAAATTAGTTACCTGATACTTACCATTCTTCCGACAGTTAACTTTTAACATGGCTCGACAACGACATCGTGTCTCAGAATGATGTACTTTTACATTGGCAGCTCGCTTATCTTTTCCCCGATGGCCTTCACGATTGCAACAAAATATTCTATCTAATATCTTGCCACTTCTGTCTGTGTGTGCTTTACTTACTCGAGAACCAAAACCCACTTTCTTTGCGTAATCGTTATAAAATATATGAGCAGCTTCTTCTGTTTCAAAATCCATCCCAATCTGCGGAATATCTTCCTTCGACATTTTCATCTGAATTTTTTCAATATTTATCTCCTCAATATTTTTTGTTACACAATCAAATATTTTATCACAGCTACCTTCGTTTCTAGGTGAATCCCCAACCACTTCAAAGTCCAATTGACAGCATGATTACCATCGAAAGTATTATTTACGTCCATACCTTAGAGAGGCTGAAATTTGTTAGGCTCGATTGGGGGAGACCCTACAGAGAAAGAGGGAGGGAGGGGTAAAGAGAGATAGAGAGTTTGCAGGAAATCACATGGGATTCAATTGCACGACTGATTTTGGGTAGAAAGAGATAGAGAGTTTCCTAGAGAGAGCTTGATGAATTTGTTCCATTTGGGCAGCATGGCAGACCAACAAGGGTGAGAAAGAGGGTGAGAGAGCAAGACTGATTTGCATGACTGATTTTGGGATTCAATAGGGCAGCTCCATGATAGATCGGCACGGACAAGGGAGGGTGGTGGTGGTTACGTCGACTATTTATCGATAATCTGCAAAGGTAGACGAACAACTTGTCTACTGGCTTAGTTTTCTTCGTAACTGTTAGACATGTTTTTCCCAAATTTTTTTTACCCTAACTAACTTAACGGAAGGAAGGATTATGAGTCTAACGTTGATAGATGGCAGAAGGGTTAGGAGGCTTAAGTGAGGTAAAAACCAATTGAACACGTGGCGGCCATCGATTGGTGTGACAAGTAATGGGATAGGAATAGGGGACATCAGATTTGAAGCCCTAAAAAGGACCAAATTTGGGGTATAGCATTGGAGATGGTCTAAGGACTCTACTATGACAATCTCTAACTTATATAATGTAATACACCGATAATTTTAGTTAAACATATTAATTTGTATTAATTAATATTATAATTGTTTTTGGTTGATTTAATGGTTTTTGACCTATTTAGTAACTAATCGAATTGGGTCAGCCTAGTCTCACTTTTGATTACGACTTTATATAATAATAGGGAATTAGTATTAAGGGTGATAAACGGGCCGGTACCATGTGGTAAAATTATAACCACAAAAGTTCATCATTATTTTTTGGGAGAAATTCGGGCCGATCCCTTTTATAAAATTTGTAACCCCTCCAGTCCACCATTTTTTTTAAACGCAAAAGACCATATTTGAAATAAATGTTCCTATAATACCCAAAGTAAAAAAAAACCTCGGTAAATATTGAATAGAACACCCCTAATTGCATGCAACCCAGTTACCAATAAATATCTAAACTAGGAATCAAATGGACTAATTTCGAATCAACAATTACAGAGATTCCATGAAATAGCAAGACGAAATCGACGGGGGAATAGATTTCAATCGAAAAAAACTCATTTTAGATAAAAGAGACAACCCACAACTCAGATTTGCACATAGTGAGCATCAATGGAGACAACGATGATTTCTTCTCAGCATGCCGCTCCCATTTTTGATAAAGATGAAGCAACTACATATAGCAGAGGGGAAATATAAAATGTTGACTTGGGAAGCGAAGAGAGATTCGTTGGTGTCTTGCTTTGAATCGTGATACATCATTTTTTGAATCGCGACACATTATCTTTTCAATCGCGATTCAAAAACTTATATATCACGACTCAAAAACTTATGTATCGCGATTCAAAAAGTTATTGGGAGTGAATGAATAATATCGTATCACTGGCGGCGAGCTTGGAGATGGGATCGACAACTTCAAAAGCATGGGGAGAACCAGTCCAAATCGCGAAACAATGGTGAAGGATGGAATTCAAAATAATCCACTCCACTCTCTATTCTCAGTTCAAATTCCTGGAATTGAATTCAAAATAATCCACTTTAAACAATGGTGAATGATTGTGGGGTCTAGTCGGGTCTCGTCCTATGACTACATAAATATTGAAAGAGAAAGAAGAAGAAAAAAAATATGGAGGGGGAAAGAATGGAAAGATTTTGTGGGCAAAAGAAAAGGAAAATCTCCTCAGTGCATAAGTGCATTGATGAATATTGTAGTTTTCGATGTGAATTTATTAATTAGTAGTTGATGATGTTTTCAATTTGAAATTTATTAATTAGTAGATGATGATGTTTTCGATGTAAAATTTATTAATTAGTAGATGATGATGTCTGTTTGTATTTCAGACGGTTGGGATACAAATACTCAAATATTTGAATGGCGATATATTAATTTTTGTATCGTGATTCAAAAAAAAAAAAAAGAATCGCGGTGCATTTTTTTTAGTGCGTTTCAGTCTCATTAAGAATATCGTAGTCATTTCGCCCCCAAAAGTGTCCTTGTTCGGTTGAAAAAAAACAATGTACTGGAACGAATTAAAACTTTAAAAAGTCGACCAGCCCGCAATTTTTTTGGGAGAAAACGATGAAATTACCCTTAATGAAGGAAAGACACGCACACAAAGCCACTGTCCTAATTTGTGTGTCAGTAAATTTTTTTTGGGTGTCGTTCATTTTTGTTAAAGAAATGATGCCTAATTAATAACACCGAGGCATGATTGGGCGTCGTTCACTTTTGTAGGGCTCAAAACATTGGGCATCGTTGCCTCTAATTTGGGCGAAATTTGTCACCATATTAAAGAAATGGCGCCTAATTAATAACACCGAGGCATGATTGGAAGAAATGATGCCTAATTAATAACATTGATGAATGATTGGGCGTTGTTCATTTTTGTGGGGGCTAAAAACATTGGGCGTCGTTACCTCTAATTTGGGTGAAGTCTATCACCATATTAATGAAACGACGTCTAATTAAAAACACCGAGACATGATTGGAAGAAACGATGCCTAATTAATAACATCGAGACATGATTGGGCGTCGTTCATTTTTGTGGGGCTTAAAACATTGGACGTCGTTGCCTCAAATTTGGGCGTCGTTGCCTCAAATTTGAACGAAGTCTGTCACCATATTAAAGAAACGACGCCTAATTAATAACACCGAGGCATGATTGGAAGAAACGATGCCTAATTAATAATACCTAGGCATGATTGGGCATCGTTTATTTTTGTGGGGCTCAAAACATTGGGCGTCATTGCCTTAAATCATAGACAACGACACCCAATCATAGGCAACGACTCCCACATCGTAGTCTTCAACACCAACATCATAGTCTTCGCCCATCTCCTCCACTACCATCAAGTAAGATTATTCACGTATTGTAGCAAAAAATGGAGATAAAGATTTTTTTTACCATGCCTAGAGATATCAATCCAACCTACATACCTTGCAAAGTCAGTTTCGAATTTCTGAACTTCTCATGTTAAACAAGTTTGAGCTTGGTTCTGTTTTGAAAGTAGTCTGGCCATTGTGATCATGGGAGATTCGTGAGGTGTATTGTAAAAAATCAATAAATAGACTCGGGATATAAGAAAGTAGTTCACAAAGCTTATTATCGAAGATGATGATGATGGAGAGAGGTACTGTGAGTATTTTAGGAAGGAAAAAAAACAGAAAAGTACTTTTGTGGTTTAAAAAAATGGAGTACTGGAGAGGTTACAATTTCATAAAATGGGACCGGCCGCAATTATTCCTATTATATATCTTAATTAAGTTCAGTCCAGTTAACAGTAGGATTTTGGAATAGGTGAAATCGAGCATGGCAACTGGTCCTTTTGGGATTTTGGAACCGGTGAAATGGGGCGGAAACCTAGTTGGGTAGCTAGGGTTCACTTTGATCGGAGAGTTTAAGTGTTTAGCGAAGAGATTTGGCAGTTTGGCAGAGTTTCGGGGCTGGAGAGGAAATAACTTCGACGTTCTCTCGGGAGAACTTTCACAAACTACTGCGTGAAATCTCCGAAATTCTGAAGCCGGGAGGATTTATTTATAGCCGAGGATTGGGAATTCATTCGTTGTTAAGTATCATCCATCGTGCCTGAGCGGTTGTACCGTATGTTGAGAGAATTGTACCAAAAGGCAAAAGCTATAGTGCAGAGGGTAAAATGGGCGCGACCTAAAGCATGAGTGGGCGCGGAACCCAGAATGGCTTGGGCAACGCCAAGGTCTTTTCCTTTCCAATTTTGGCACTTTGGCCCCCCTGCAATCCATTGTTTATGCATTCTTATTCTTTTTTGCATCTTTTGCATTTTAAACCCTGTACCTTAACATCCGTTAGTCCTTTTAATAGGTCTTGATATTTTATGGCATGTCATACAACATGGGTACAAATTTGGGTGTCTACAGTTTTTAAGAGTGTTTAGTATAGATTAGATACATCATATCTCATATGAGTTTTCGTAATGATTTCCACTCTCTAAAGCAGTTTGTTTTTATATTGTAAGTCTTTACAATCTTTTAATATAATGGAACTTTCGCCCTGAGACAACGTCTACAAATGTTTTACTTGTATACATAACTTATAGCTTATTGTCATTCCATTTTATTAATATGTTAGCTATTTATCGTATTCTGCCGCTACATATTTTAATGATTCATGAGATGATGCATCATTGGTGACTGACTCAATTTACAAATTTTTGAATCCTAGTTGCACATAACATCTCAAATTTATAGGAAAACACATTGCTACCGTGAAAAATATAAATTAATGTGTGTAGTAGTACAAAGAAGTAAATAGTAAATAAAAAATACTATTGGTCTCATCATAATAAACCTGCACGAGTACAAGTGTTTCAACTAGCCATTGAAGCTTAACTTAAGTTGTTTATTTGGCATTGGTTATGTAAAAGGTACAAAATATGATGGTACATGATGCGATATCACCTAGGAATATTTGAGTTCGTAGATGAAAAGGATTCTGAGAAAGTTCACCAATCAGGTTGAGTCAACAAAATCACGAGCCTCGGTATATATGACTAGCTCAACCAGATTGATGCATGTGATTAGGAACAATGGTATATAGAAAGTTTCAAAAACTGCCACTGTTAAGTTTGATATATATTGTTGGGTACCTATCTAACATTTTAAGCTTTTTGATGAGTTGGTAACTTAATATAGTATCAGAGATCTAGTTTGGCAAGGTCTTAGAATATTAAGAGTGCATGTTGGACGCCAGGAAGATTGTGCTAGCTAGGGCGTAGTGGTATGGCCTGGGGCACTGCCTAACGTTTTAGAAATGATAGAATGGTCCCTCCAGTCCGTAAATTCATTCGAAAGGCCTTGAATCAAGTTAAGATAGTTCCCATGAGGCCGCAAATCATCCTCCACGCGCTTTAGGGTCTTCCATTGGCTATGGAACCAACTAGATCACCTATTAGCGGACCCTCTTTTGCAATTAACACCCTCCGTTGAGGAATTGTTAGTTTCGTTAACGGAGGTTGGGTTGGCGTCCACGCTGGCGTCTGACATGGACACGTCGGGAGAAAATCCCCATTTCCCACCAAATTGATTGCACAACAAACTTTATAAAAATTTGAAATTTCAAAAAAAAAAAACCCCAGGCTGCTAAAGCTTAATAAATATGATAAAAATCTAAAAACTCTCAAAAAATTAATCTCTCAAATTTTAAATAAAAATAATTGATTTTATTTTTATTGTCATTTTCTTATAAGTAAATATGATAAAATTGAAATCTAAAAACTTAATAAACAACTTCATAAATAAAAATTACTCCCCATGTTCCTAAATAATTTTCATATTTGACTCGACACATTGTTTAATAAAAAAATTAGTGAATGTGTTAAAAATATTAGTATAATGTGTGGTTTCCTTTAATATCCTTGTGTATGGCCAAAATTAAAATGGGTAGAAAAAGAATTATTTTGTAACAGACAAAAAAGAAAAATTAGACAATTATTTAGGACTAGAGAGAGTATTTATTATGTTTTTATATTTTTATCATATTTGTTTTCAAGAAAATGAGAATGAAAACACTCCTAAACTATATCAATTAATCTTGAAATATTAAAATAGTGCGGAACACGGGCTCTATTACTAGTTTAGTGTAAAAATAAAAATAAAAAAAGAAGAGAGAGAGAGAGAGAGAGAGAGATCAGTTGTTCCAAAAACTAGTTGAAATTTTCCGAAAAAGTCTATGATTTTTTTCAATTGCAAAATTAGGTACCCTTAATGAAAAAAGTGAATAAAACAACGTAAAACACGTGCGCTAATTGGGCCTCGAAAATAAAAAGTTGGGCGTCATAATTTCCAATAGAAGTCCCACCAAAATTAGGTCTCGCAAAGAAAAAGTCGAGCATTAGAATTTACAATTGAAGTCACATCAAAATTAGATCTTGCAAAGAAAAAGTTGGGTGTCGAAATTTACAATTTTAGTCTCTCCAAAATTAGGCCTCACAAAGAAAAATGTTGGGCGTCTCAATTGAAAACAGAAATTGATACGATGCCTAATTAAATAACAGCGACACATAATTTATAAATTAAGAAACACGTGTATATTTTATAAATTAATAACGACGCAACAATGTCAAAAACCGAAGCAGAATTGAAATGTGAAAGTTAACATCGACGGACCTATAAAACCAACGAAGCTCAATTAATAAATAACTAAACTTTAATAATGATGTGAATTATATAAACAATGTGCATCGTGTCTTTATTTAAGCAATGCACGTTGTTGTTTGTTAATTAGACAACACTTCTTCCAATCATGCATCTTTTTTATAGGTGCGTCGTTTGTTAAATATGCAACTATTCACTTTTTAAAAAATTCAATTTTGCCTCATTTGATTATATATTATTGCATCGTAGTTATTTTTCAAAAAATACTTACGTGTCCTAATTTAAATATCTCTGTGTGTTCTTGATAATTAATTAGGCGTCGCATCTTGCAATTTTGCATTGTTTGATTATATATTACTGCGTCGTTTGTTAAATGAAACATGGGTTTTTTGAAAGTTAACGTCGCACAATTTTTAAATTATGAAGCACATGTATTTTTATTCGATGCCTAAATTAAATAACACTGGTACTTAATTTTTAAATAATGACACGTGGGTTACCATAATTTATAAATGATTCCTAATTTTATGAACTCTGATTAAATAATACTCCCTCGTTATCAAAATACTATCTACTTTGATCCGGCACATCGTTTAAAAAAAATTGATTGTATTATAAATATTGGTAAAATGTGTGATTTCCTTTAATGTCCTTGATTATGTGGCCATAATTAACGTAAGTAGAAAATACAAAGGTAAAGTGGTAAACGTGTTTCTTAAAAGAGAAAGTTTTAAAAGATGATAATTATTTAAGAACGTACTATAATTTGAAAAACAAATGGAGTATAAAACACCGAAGCCAAATTGAAAGATATGATGTAACAAGACATAATTTGGCATATATTTAAAAGTATGAGGTGAAAAGATTTCATTTTCTTGGTAACAGTTTTGTTAAACTTAATATTAATGCACATATTGAATATAAGATAGTGTTGAAAAGTAAAGTTAGTGATGTTAAATCAATAAGCAACGACAAAGGACAAATGGATGAAGATAAACACCGAGGTACCACGAGTTGAGATAAGATACGCCCTAACACCGAGACATAATTGGGCATGTATTTAAGAATTAGAAAGTAACAAACCTAACGTGCAAAAGATTATATATCGCGGTGGATTTATGAATAGAAATCTAAAGTGCATTTATGAAAAAACCCTAACAGCATGTATTTGTCAAGCTAACATGTAGAATTGGTCAAAACCTCCTCTGCTGGTGATTGAGCTTATGTTGTACATCGAGGTTGGAGGAAGAAAAAAACTAGGTGGTTGTAAGGATTACTTCTGTTTCTAAAATCGTAATCCATTTTTCGATTGAAGTTGAATAAAAGAGAAAGGAATAAACTAAGTTGCAAGGATGTTTTCTTTCGAATTGGAGGCAAATGGATTATGAAAGTTTGGAAAATGGATTGATGAAAAATGAATTACGATTGTTGTAGTTGTTAATGCTCCTTTTTAAGAGTGGTACTAAACGGAGCAGTCAATGACTAATCTCGATGTATTTACCCGAAAGCTTCTCGAGCTTCTTATCTTATTAAAGACGATGGTGGGTATTTCAGGAACAATTTTATTAAAATAGACTTTAGCGGTTGAATTAAAAAATAGGAGAGTGGAGCGGTTTTAATTTCAATAAAGGGACCAGCCCCCAATTATTCTTTGTTCCTGCAAACTTTGGGTGAAAGAGTAAGCAACCACTAAGGTTTGGATGAAATTCGGGCCGGTCCATTTTTTGAAATTTATAATCTCTCTAGTCCAGTTTTTTTTTTCAATCGAAAAAGTCACTTTTGATTGTAAAATAACTACAATACCCTTAATGAATCGAAAGAGCGCTCGAATGTCACTTACAAGTGAACCGCAATACATCAATTTTTGCCTAGTCTAAATGCACCATGATATATCAATGTTTGCATCGTGGTTCAATAGTAATATTGTCTAGTTTAAATGCACCGCGATACATCAATGTTGGCACCGGATTTATCAGGGCATTAATATTTGCACTACGGTTCAATAGTTTAATTTCCTAGTCTAATTGTACCGCAATTCATTAATTTTATTACATTAATATTTGCACCGCGGTTCACTAGTTTAATTTCCTAGTCTAATTGCACCGCAATTCATCAATTTTATTGCATTAATTTTTGCACTTCACTTTAATAGTTTAATTTTCTAATCTAATTGCACCGCGGTTTATCAATTTAATCTGTTATTTTTGCACTGCGATACAAAACATTATGAACTAGACCATGTCCTCCACCTTCTTCTTCCATCTCCTCCGTCGTAAGCCGTCTTTTTCCTCCTCCTCCTCCTCCTCCTTTGTCCTAACTGAAAAATCTTTCAACACAACATAGATCCATTATAGGTTGATCATCGTTTCGTTGCGCACAATCATGATTTTCGAACTCAACATAGCTAGAAAAAGATGATATGGGCATTTTATGAACAAATTTTCAGAAAGAGACTTTATCGGTTGATGAAAAAGAATGATTAACTGTAGGGGTTATAAACTTCAAAAAAAGGGACCACCCTACAATATTTCCTTAAAGTTTAGGTAATTGGGCTAGAAAAGAAGCCCTATGACTTAGCTATGAAATGGGTTAACTCCTAAGTAAAATCCAGATCCGAATATAGGACAAGGATAAATTAGGCGAGTACACTTTTCAAAAAAATTAACCTGTTTACTCTTATAAATTTTTTAAGCTAAAATTGACACTTTTATAAATTTTCGTCCTAACATGCCCTCACAAGCGAAAGATGATAAAGATATGGGAGAAAATATATGGTTCTTTGAAAATGAACTCAGCCACTTGCTAATTTGAAGTGTGCAGAGAGATCTACTGGAGCGAATTTGCAAAATAAATTGTGGTCAAGAAATCTTTCGCATTTGTTTGTTGCTCGAATCTTTTAAATCCTTTTTTTAGTAACTTGCAAAATGTTCCACTGCATTTCAAAAGAAATCGAAAACCCTAAACCCCAAACTCCATTGATAATCACGCACTTCCTCCATGAATTTGATCTATGATAAGATTAATCATAAGTTGTTGAATCAACTTTATGCTCTTGGTTTGATATGTTTACGTTATTGATGAAACTGCTGTGAAATGGGAAAATTAATTGATGTAATGCGATGCACAAATTAGATTCGCGAGGCAAAATTGGATATATTGTGATGCCTCGATTTAGAATCGTGATGTAACAATTTGGATTTGCGATGCATCAATTCGAAATTAGTAAATCCTGATGTAGAAATTGAATTTGTGATGCAGTAATTAGATTCACAATGCACCAATTTGATTTTCATAATGTAGAAAATCACGATGCACAAATTGGAATTGCGATGCATTGATTTGGAATAGCGAATCCTAATCCAATTTGTCAAGGGTATAATTCGTCCCTTTACCCAAAAATCGTCTTTTACCAATTAAATAAAATTATAGAGGACTTTAGCAGTTGAAAATTGAGTGGAGGGAACCGGCTTGGTTATCACCCATAAAACAAAGCCTTATATGTTTTGCTTATCCGTGTCAAAAAATATTGGCTATATTATTTTGAGTAGGTCTTGTCTTACACATCTTAATTCGTAAGACGGGGTCGCACTCTTTTTCAACTCAATCCACCAACACACGATTGGTCGGGTTAAGAGATTCGTTTTACATAAAATAACCGTAAGATTATCTTTCATTAGTCTTTTTTTTTCCATATATGTAGCAAAAGAACCCAAAATCCCATCTGCAAATCAAATGTTTATAGTTAAAAAAAGCTAACACTATATATGCATCTATAGTGAAATCAAACTTCAATAGAAATAGATAATGTAATACCTCATCCCACATTGGGTAGATGTGAAATATGTGTGTGATTTATAAGGTGACCGTATAGTACTTCTAAGCACCAACAACATCCATTGAATTTTGGGTTGGCTTGTGATGGGTCTGATGACCCAATCGGTTGCGTGCTTAGTGGGTCAGTGTGTGAGTTACGTATAACAGACCAGGCTTTCGGGCTCGGGTGCTTACAAAAGGTATCAAAGCGGGTCCCGGTCAAAAATATGGGAACAAGGTGTTGTGCGGGCCAAAGTGCTACACCATAGGAGGTGGGAGCCACCTCTTGAATCCTGCATCACCCGGGGTACGGTCCGGCCTTGACGAACACGTCAAGGATTGAAGTAGGGAAGATTGTAATACCCTATCCCACATCGGGTAGATGTGAAACTTGTGTGTGATTTATAAGGTGGCCATACAGTACTTCTAAGCACCAAAATCATCCATGGACTTTTAGGTCGGCTTGTGGTGGGCCTGATGAACCAATGTGTTACGTGCTTAGTGGACCAGTATGTGGGCTATTCGTAGCGGACCGGGATTTCGGGCTCGGGGCATTACAAATGGAATCAGACCGGGTCTCGATAAAAAATGTCGAAACATAGTGTTGGGTGGGCCAAAGTGCGGGCCTACACTGCGGGAGGTGGGAGCCACCTCTTGATCCTCGTACGAGCCATCTCTTGAATCCTACGTCGCCGAGGTACGGTTCGGCCTTGACGAGGAGTTAAAGATTTAAGTGGGGGAGATTGTAATGCCCCTCCCATCCCACATCGGGTAGATGAGAAACTTGTGTGTGATTTATAAGGCGACCATACACTACTTATAAGCACCAATATCATTTATAAACTTTTGAATCGGCTTGTGGTGGGCCTGATGACCCTAAAGTGCTACGTGCTTATTCAGTGGGTCAGTATGTAGGCTATGCGTAACGGATCGGGTTTTCGGGTGTTACAGATAATATGCTAACAAATGTTAATTTGGATACGTGCATGGTTCATTGTGTGGTTGGTGATAATTGTTTTTAGGGTAAGTCTTTTATAAGACTGTCTTACGGATCTTTATTCGTAAGACGAATTATATTAAGTTCCACTCTCTTATATGTTAATCCATCAACGCATAGTGGGTCGGATAAGTTCTATCTTATAAAAAATGTCCATGTAAGATCTTTTTACACAAGTGTTTGGCTTGTTTGTATGATTTTGTATTAATTGTATCAAGAATCAAGATATAAGAGAGAAATAAAGAGGAAAATGCTGAGATCAGAGAGAAAAGAAATTACAAAAAAAATATATATATATATATATATATATATCACGAATTATGTAACGAAACGGTTAAGCAAACACGCCCCCCATCCCGGGGTCAATTATTTAACCTATGATGACAGTAAATCTAATCGAAACTATACACAAACACACATTCATCTGTGTATGCATGCATCAAAGACTTCAATTCATACACAGATGCAGATAGAGAGCTTAAACATATGCCGGTTTTGAATCCGGCGGGCTAGGTTGAGAACACACTCGCCTTCCTCGCTCCGACCGACTATTTTCAGCAAACTTGAGACTCCCTTGGTGCAACCCTTTCTCCTTCTCCTCCTCGTTCCACTCCGACCCGTAATAATGCTCCTCATTACCTTTGGTCGCTGGCCAGAACATGCTTCCCCACTGCGGAAAATGAACTAATGTCACCGGAAGAGTACACGTCACAATCATTATTCCCATCAAAGACAACCCTGTTGCAGTAGAGTTTCTCGAGCTTGTGAAAAACAACAACTGGGTCAAACCCGAACCGAAATTCCCACCCGCACCGGTTAGACCCGAGATTACCCCGAGCGATCGCCTCGAGATGAACGGGATGATCCCAAATGTGGCTCCACATGCTGCTTGAGCTCCAATGGAGAAGAGGATCATGGTCAGAATTGATATAGGGAGTTTGTTGGCTCTTCCTAGGCATATACAAATTATTCCTCCTAGGGTTTGGAGTATCCATAGGTTCCACAGCCTGCCCCGCATGCCAAACCGCCGAGCCGATAAATCCGACAAGAGTCCACCCGCTGGTCGGGCAAATATATTGGCCATGCCAAAAGTGGCAGCAATTATTCCGGCCGTGTGAAGTTTTAGATCAAACCTATATACCAACAATTAAAAAAAATAATCAAATATTACTGTCATAATATTCAGAGCTCAATTATAAGTACTCACTCCTCCACCTTTTTCAAATTATCGTTCTCATTTTCTTTTTCGTTCTTTATAAAATAATTGTCATTTTTCAAAACTTTTACCTTCAAAAAACAGTTTTATCATTTTATTCTTATTTTTTTACCTACATGTTTAAAGGCATTAAATAAAACCACACACATCACCAATATTTATAATACAATTAATTATTTTTTCTTAAACGGTATTATGGGTTAAAAAAGACGATAATTTGAAAACAGATGAATAGTATTTTAGCTAAAATAATAATCCTTTTGTTCCTAAATAATAGTCTCATTTGACTCGACATATCGTTTAAAAAAGTAATTGACATGTATTATAAATAAATGAAACTAATTATTTAGGAGCAAGGGGAGTAGTATACGAAAGGGTAATAATATAATTCTATTTAATTTAAGAGTAAGTCTTTTGTAAGACCGTTCTACGGATTTTAATTCGCAAGACGAAGCCTCACTCTCTAGCAGCTTAACCCACTAACACACAGGGAGTTGGGTTAATAGGATCAGTTTTACAAAAAATACCTGCAAGACTGTCTTACCAAAGTATTTGTCATTAATTTTTAGGACAAAAACTTGGATAAGACTGTCTTATAGATATTTTTTATAAGACGGATCTTTTTACCCGACCCACCGTGTGTTCATGGGTTGAGTTGTAAGAGAGTGAGGTTGCGTCTTACAAATTAAGATCCGTAAGATGATTTTAGAGGAGACCTACTCTAATTAAAGTTAGACAAAAACTTAAAATGATCGTTTTACATATATTTTCTATATGACAGATTTTCTAAGATATGACCCACCACGTATGTTAGACTGAGTTATAGAAAAATGAAATTCGGTATTACTAATTATAATCCCTAATTCGGCCATGAAACCTACTCAAGTTAAAAGTTTTCTTTCCGAAAACTTCATAACTTGATGTATTTGCTCAAACAAAATGGTGACTGTAAACTAGAGAAGAAACCTGTCGAAGAAGTACTCCGCGATAACATTATCAGTTGTTAGTTCTACGCCCAATGACATGCCATAGAGAAGAACAAATATCCACGTTCTATAATTTGTTATAGCATACCAAAGAACCTGAAAATCATGAAATTAAAGATATGAAGAAATTAATTTTTTTTTCTCGATATATATCTTAATCAAGTTATTGAGGAAGAAAATGACCTTGGGAAACTTGTCTTTAGATACATCTCCTTTCTTTTGTAGGCTACTAAGGTTACCATCAGGCAAATCTTGTCCAAACCCTAATACCAAAATTCCCATCACCACATGGAGCCATCCCGGTATAAAGAAAGCTATCCTCCATGCTGTAAAAGGTGCCGCCCCGGCTCGCCTGATTAGTTCATAAAGCAATGGCATGATGAGCTGAGTTGCACCACCACCCATATTCCCCCACCCGGCCGCTGTGCCATTAACAACCCCGATGATTTTCCCATTAAACATCGTGCTCATCCAATACTGGCACGACACAAATGTCGCTAAAGAGAACCCAATCATGAACCTAATGGTTATGTACCCCCCTGCCGAGGACACAAACGACATGCAAAACACGGTTGGGGCGGATAGCATGATGAGAAATGCACAACCGTATCGTGGGCCCAGCAGGTCACACACTGCGCCCATTACTAGCCTAGAGAAGATACTACCCGAGACTGAGGCGATGCCCGCGTTACCTATGTCGTGCTTCGTTAGATTCAGATTATCACGGATGATTGGGACGAGGGGGGCTGCAGCGAAAGTAGAGATGAAGCATGTGAAAAACGAGATCCAAGAGAGGTGGAAAGTCCTCATGTGTGGATTGGCAAGGGAGAATATTTTGAAGACTTTGGCTTTGTGTTCTGAATCCACGGGTAGGGCGAATTTCGCGGTTGTGTCTGTCGGAACTATTGGGGAAGACACTGAGAAGGAAAACGTTTGTTCTTTGCTAGAGACTCCATGCATGGAGCTCCCGGGAGAGCCTGGTTTTTGTTCAGCCATAATTGTGTTTTTGGTTATTTTGAGCTTCTCCAAGATATAATCGATCAGGCACTTGCTCGTTAGATTATATAGCATTAATAAAGAACATTGAACTTTCTTAATTCCTAAACCATTGGAGCTATAATCATAAATATCATACATCAATTACATAGATTCTGGAATTGCATGGCGATGGGGACACATATCAATTTGATATTTTCCTCCATTACCCTTTCGCGTGTTCTAAGAGGTTTTTGCATATTGTTTATTTTTATGACAAAACCAAGTCTAATTCCTTAGCCAAATTTTAGCTTTTTTTTTTTTTTTGTCTTGATTTCGATCGGTTGTATCTAAACGTTTGATATAGCATTTGCCGGCAACCAACACATTTGTTCTTTTGATTTGTCGGGTTTCAGAATGTTTTGGACTCTGGGAAGTTCCAATTTTCCAAATCGACTATGGATAAATAATAAATTTTAGGGCGAAGCGTAGAAATGGTCCCTTAACTATAGGCCTCTCACAATTTTAGTCCCTTAATAATTTTTTTTGTCAATTTAGGTCCTTTGAGTATTAAATTTTTTCAACGTCAATCATTTTGATTGATGTCGTTAACAAAATATCGTTAAGTTTCTCATATGCATTTAGTAAGGGCTAAAATATTTTTAAAAAACTTAACTTGTATCAAAATTTATAATTAATTCCCAAGAGTTTAAAAACTACCCTAGGGAATTGACTGTAAATTTTGATATAAGTTAAGTTGGAAAAAATCATTTTAGTCCTTACTAAATGCACATGGGCAACTTAATGGTATTTTATTAACGACATCTATCAAAATGACTGATGCTGAAAAAATTTAATACACAAAGGACCCAAATTTGATAAAAAATTGTTAAAGGGACCATTTCTACGCTTCACCCTAAATTTTAGGTCGGATTATATAAGGTAAATACATAAAGTTATAATGAATACAAAACGAAACCCAAATAGTTAGTTGATCAAGTATAAAGTCTTCATCAAAGAACTTGGTATGGCTCATTTAGAGCAAATGCTTTTCATTACTCTAACGACGTAAACTGAAAGTAAAAACTTGTGATCGACCGTTTTACGGATCCTCAAGTCATAGGCTGCAGCCCCAAAAAAGAAAAAAATGAGGCTGTTGGAACGGGTAACCCATCAAAGAAAACGCGGGTTACCCAACAAGAAAACAGATCAAAATGAGAGGATAAAAAGGGTTGAAACCCACGGGTCAAACCCCGATCCTCTTCAAAACTCGCAAGTCGGCAGAAGGACTGTTAGAAATTGGTTTTCATAACATTGGTGTTTGACCTATTTTTACCAAATTTCTAATTGAGTTTCATTTATTAAAAATGAAAATAAGTTGTAAATATGTAATCTACGCTTCGAGTAGATTAAGTTGATATATTTATTATCTCAAAACCAATAACGGTGAATGAGATATTAATGCTCAAAGTAGGTAACTTAACTTGGTAAATTAAATAGTAAAGTGGGTTCAACTAGCTCTTTGATAGTCCAGTAGCTAGGGCGGTTAAGGCGGCTCGTGTCTACTTGGGTAGGTGCAACGCAACCTTGGCGGTTACACCTGAAAAGGTTATAGCGGGCTGATCGAATGAGCACGTCTAAGTGAAATTAACCTGCTCTAAACCGAATGGGTGTTGGCGTGCGTGGCGAATGGGCACGTCCAGATGCGATGAACCTAGTCTCGTCCGAATGGGTGACCGAATGGGCATTCGACTGGTTCAGCGAACCTGTTCGATCGCAACCCTTATTTTAGAGTTGCAATCATTTGCCAAAGACCACCACAACTCTTCAGTGAGTATATATAGACCCCATGGTTTGACAATCATACACACGAAACATACTTGCATCTAGAATTGTTAGATTGAAAAGAATAACTCCATATTGTTGCATTAATTATGTTCGAGTCTTGGAAGTTCTAAACACCGATCCAATTTGCCGGGATCCAAGTATTGAAGTGTTGCCAACTCAGATTGAAAAGTTTTAGGGACGTTTGCCGAGAAGCGTGAAGCACAATACGGGGCAATTTCGTCTTGTGGAGATCGTGTCCAACACGAGCCCTGACTTCCAAGTGTAATTAATTATTATAATTAATTTTTTCTTCATCTTCTTCTTCTATTTTAATATACGTCATTTGCTATTCCGGAAAATTACAACAAATGTGCAAAACAAGGACGAGGGGTAGGTCGCGTGGCTCACACTAGTAGTGACATCACATTAATGAAATGTTTGTTGTTTTGCTTCAGTGCCCCCTTGCTTTTCTAAATTTAGCTAGCCGAAGTCCTCTTTCTCCTAGTTCTTACAATTTCATCCACTGTCAGTTCCATTAGCCCTCCATTAGCGTCAGTTGTCTTGAGATGCTTGATGGACTCTAACGGACTTTGATAAAACGCATTGAGGGACTAAAAATGACACATTTTAAGGTAAAAGTGACACGTTTAAAGAAGAAGAAAAACATACTTTCATACATAATGACTTATACATCGATGTAGGGGTGTAAATCAGAATCACCGAACCGAATCAAACCAAACCAAGTTCGGTTTTGATCGAAAATTCGGTTTTGGTTTCAATAATTAGAAAACCGTTCAATTTGATTCGGTTCACGGTTTTTGGTACCAAACCAACCTATTTATTTATTATATAATATATATTATATAACATTTGTTAACTATTCTGAATTTTTGGATCATCTGATATTTATAATCTATGTTATCAATGTAGTCATAATATATATATATATATATATATATATACACTAAACCAAACAAATTATTGATTGTTGGAGGGCTATTATTTCTTCTATTATTTGTGTTTATTTTGGATTTTGTATTGTTTTCTTTATGACAATTTATTTTAGTAGGTTATATTCTAATTAGAGGTGTAAGTGGTTCGGTTTGGTTTGGTTTATGTCAAAACCACAAACCAAACCCCACTATATTGGTTCCAAAAATTTCAAATTGAATCGAACCGAAGAATGATTAGAACCAAACCGAACCACTCGGTTCGGTTTGGTTTTCTGGTTTATGTAAATTTTTTTAATCAACTTAACCATCATTAAAAATAAGAATAAAAATAAGATTTTAATATGGAATTAACATCAAAATTAGATTATAACCTAGTAAAATAAAATTATCATACATATTACAATCCAAGTTCCAATATATATACACAATATATATATATATATATATATCTATATATCAATATATATATAATCAAGATGATCTAAAAGTTTAGAATAGTTAACAAATGATATATAATATACATTATATACTAAATAAATAAATAAATATTGGTTGGTTTGGTTTGATACAAAAAACCGTGTGGTTTTCCAATTGTTAAAACCGAAACCGAATCGTTTTCGACAAAAACCGAACCAAACCGATCGGTTTGGTTTGGTTCAGTTTGGTTTCGTGATTCAGTGGTTCCGATTTACACCCCTAATTCTAATTTTTATGTCAATTCCAAATTAAAACCTTATTTTTATTGTTATTCTTAATGTTAGTTAAGTTGATTAAAAATATTTATATAAACCACAAAACCAAACCAAACCGAGTGGTTCGGTTCGGTTCCAATCCTTACTCAATTCGGTTCGGTTTGAGATTTTTGGAACCAATAGGAGTGGTTCGGTTTGTGGTTTTGGCTAAACTAAACCAAACCAAACCACTTACGCCTCTACATTGATGGACTAAAAGTGACACATCTATATATATATATATATATATATATATATATATATATATATATATATATATATATATATATATATATATATATATATATATATATATATATATATATATATATATATATATATATATATATATATATATATATATATATATATATATATATATATATATATATATATAAAATAGGTAGTTTAAAAATAAATTTTCAAATGATAAAACTATGAAATAATCATGAAAATAGTTCGAAAGAAGTGAATAACCCCAAAATACATTTGCTAAAAAGATAACAACCCATTTTTTATCGTGTTTTAGTCATCAGTATTATTATATAGTTGCCATATATAATAGTTAGCATATATTGAGAACACAAATCTGATTAATTGATTACACAACTCTCAAGATTTATTGAAAATATGGAAATATGCACATGTGGTAGAAAATACCGAGTTTCTATGTAGTAGTATTTAATAGGAGTAGTCACACATTGAAAATCTGTAAATACAAATCTCTTTTGGTGCACACTTAATTTACTGATTAATTAAAATGAGCAAATAATATTGGAATACGAACAAATGTGCTATAAAAATCATGTTTATTGAATACAAATGATTACAAAATAAAATATAACCACAATTAATTATAAAAAGCATGCTATGGAAATCTTCATATATGACTTGTCTGTATTTTAAACTTTTCTATCTCTTTTATCGTATCCGAAATTATAATATCAAAACAAAATTTATTTTTGCATATAACCACAATTAATTATAACTTATTGATAAATCATATGAATATATACGATTAAATCATAGTAGTGGATACCAACCACAAATTATAAATATTTAATAAATCTATATGTTATATAAAAAAGAATGTACATCAGAATTACTATTTATACTATTTAAGATCCTAAATTTTAATAACAAAAAATATCAATTATTAAGCTTCAGAAAATTATGAACGAGAAAATGAATTAAACAATTCATAAAATAATTGATTAAATGATATCAATTATACGCTGACGATTGATTGGGTTGGGTCGAAACGGATCGTGTCCCATTATAATCTAAAATTAAATGGGTCGACCTCGACCCGTTTTAACCTATATTTTCTTACAAGAAACCTACACTTATATAGAAAAAATATGGGTAATGGGCCCGACCCGCTAAATTTTTCTGATCAAAATGGGTAATCGGTTTCGACCCAAAAAAATTAACGGGTCGGGTTGAGTCAGATGATTTTCAAACCGGGTTGGGTGAGTTAATAGGTTTTGGGTTATAATTGTCAGACCTAATTATACCGATATAATATGTTCCTTTTATCATGTTTTTTCTTTATTTTTAAATTCTATTTATAATCTTTATTTAATTTGAGTATAATTTAATTAAAAAAGATATATGCATAATGGGTGTAAAACTAATTTATAGGAAAAAGTAACACATTTAAAGGCAAAAAAACACCTTTTCATACACAATGACTTACACATTGATAGATTAAAAGTAACACATTTATAGGCAAAAATGAAACATTTAAAGGCAAAAAATACTTTCATACATAATGACTTAAATATTGATTGACTAAAAGTGACATTTAAAGGCGAAACACATTTAAAGGTAAAAGTGATACATTTAAAAAAAAATACATATTTAAGACTAAAGGTTAACGGTTTTCATATATAGAATATGAGGGATGGCGCTATAATTTCCAAAAGTCGAAGGATGGCGCTACAATTTTTTTTTAAATCTTTGACATATTTAACATGGATAGCTCAATCTTACGTAATAAGATATGTAAGACCGTCTTATAGTAGACTTACTCTAAACTGAAGTCGTTGGGTAGTCATTGCAAATGAGCTCTTTTTGAAGGATAAAATAGATAGATTAAGGATATGTTTGGATACCCCAATTCCACAGTTTTGAATTGGAATTAGGGTCTCCAAAACCAATTCCGTCGTTTGATAACACATTTAAAATTTGGAATTGAAATTGAGTTGGAACTCCAAATATCTCAATTCTATAAAACTAATTTTATACTAAATTAGTAAATTCTAAGAATTTAAATTCTAAATTTTAGCATTCACCTTTATCACCTCCAACCACCACCATACCACACAATAACAACTACACAATTTTGTTGATAGTAAAGTTTTTCCTGGGTTAATTTGGATATTATCCAATAACATCCATTAAGGTTAATTGGTAGTTTTGGATATTATCCAATATTATCCATTAATAAATTAGTATTATCCAGGATAATATCAATAAGGAATATCATTTATTATTTTGAGTATTACTTGCCCTTATATTATGATTCACTAAGCATAACATACACACACAAACTCACTCAAACACACACACACACACATGGCAAAACACACACATGCATACACATACACACAATGATAAGTTAATACTCATAAATCATTTTCACCACACATTTAATAAAAATTAACCTCAACATGACCAAGATATTTTCTTAATTTTGATATTTATCTTTTCTTTCCTTTTTACACCCAAATAAAAAGTGATATTTCAATGCATGGGCCCCACTATTTTTATCACCTAATATATATAAAGTTGTCAAAATTTTATAATAGTCTTCATAGTTGTGAGATAGAAAATATACGTGTTTATTGATTTGACAAATAAAAAGTGATATTTAAAAAGCAAATATTCAAATACCAAATCGGTCAAATACCTTATTAAAAAATTTAAAATTTATATTCATTATAATTCTAAATTATAAATAACAAACAAATATTCTTAACAAAATAAATAACAAATATACGCAAGCACATCAGTCTGGTGGGTAGCGGTGGCTGGTGGCGGTTTGAGGCGGCGGGCCGTGGTGGTTGCCGGTGGTGGGAGGCGCGGTGGGAGGCGGTGGGAGGCGGAGGTATACGGCGGTGGGTGGAGACGATGGTGACATTAGTGGATAAATCCGATGGATAACCGGTTAATTATCTCCATAATTATCCATTTTGTTAATGGATAATATCTATTAACACCCATTAACCTAATTGGGTGTTAATGGATAATAATCAATAAGTCTTTTATAATGGATATAACAGATAACCCAATGGGTTGGATAAATTTTTGCCACCCCTAGTTTGAACTTTTGTCATTCATTATCATTAACAACCATTACCACTTCGCTAAACTAAATACTTGATATACTAATAAAATTACTATGATTTTGAAAAAAAAAATCCACATTATTTGAATTTCATAAAATTCTAATATTTATTGAATTCAAAATCAATACATCAAAACATACCCTAATTCAACTTTGAAACTAATTAATTAAAGTTTTCTTCGAAGACTTTTATATAATAATATAAACATTAAGGGATCAATAGAAAATCCAAAGACCAAGGGTTTTAGCGTACATGACTGACTAAACCATATGCAATTTTAGCAAGGGAACATTTGCACTCACCATTTTAAGTTACATTTATCTGACGACATTCAAGTACGGATGAGCAAGGATTCAATATGCAACTTTATGTTTGCGGTGTATTGAAATTTTTTTGGTAAAATGATCAATTTTGTTATGCCATTTAAAACTTGTATGCATAAGTTTGAATTAATGTATAACTCTACCCATGGTGTGTCGTGCAAATTCGTAATCAAAGAGCTTTATCGATAATAGTGATCATTCAATCACAGCCAAAAGGCCTTTGGTTCCCACAATCAATGTTGTCACCATAACTTACCCCAAGTAAATCACAGTACCTCTTATAAAACCCAATACGATCTTGGACCCGTGGGTTTGTGCCTCGCCCACATTCAACCCCTCCATTAATAATGTTTGTGATTACCCCATATCCAGGAAGCCTGTTTGCTGACACATCCTGTTGAGATGGAGTCCAATTGTTTGTAATAACGTCATGGCATGACGGCTTTGGCGGTTGGGTTGTCATCCAGAACCAAAGTGCTGTCTTGAATGAGACCGTTGGGTCAGTAGCCACTAACTCTGGGTTATTTAGGAGATCTAACCCAAGGGCCTGTCCCGCCTCCCCATAGTTATAGTTGCTGAAATTACACAAAATCAATTTTGAGAATTCATCCCATCCCATAGTTATAGTTGGCGGGCGGGCTGTCTTTTAACAACTTTAACAACAACAAAACTTCAACTTCATTTTGACGGCCTAAAAAATACCAACCCAACCCACTTTTTTAGGTAGCGGGGCGGGCTAGCCCAACTGGCCCAACCCATTTTGACAGCTCTACCCCCATCTATATATATATGGCAATGTTTATTATTAAACTTTACTACTCACTAGGAAATTTGAATGGGTCCTCGGCCATGGTAACTTTTCCCGGGCGCACAAGGCCATTGAGCACTTGGCACACAGTAAGATGCATAGCTGGCTTCTTCCAGATAGCAATATCCCCAAGCATATGGACCATCCGGTGCAGTCGGCCAACCACCTGTTCATCATTTATATAAATCAAAATAAAAATCAATTCATTAGAGAATAGTGATCAATCTTGCTGAAGAAAATTCATATATACTTAAAACAGGATAACAAATGAAACAATCATCTTTTGTTCTAACAACGTTGTACATTGACTCTTTGTCGGAACATAAATCAGAAATGAAATGAAGTTCCGTGAGAATAATTAATTACCAGTAGTTTCGTGTGAAGTTTGAGCAAAAAAGGCTGCGATCTCCCTTTTGCATATGTTGGTATCACCGACAGGACGCAAAGTTTGGATAAACTTTGGTTGCAGCTATGAATGCATCGTAGGTGTAGAATCCCTTGGCAGGGCAAGCGTTGTCATTACGGTGCAAGAGCATTTGTTCAAATAGAGCTCTGGGAATCAGACTACGGATGTCCCCCCCGGAAGGAGCCCTACCAAGAACTTAACATCAGATTACCAAAGATTCAAAGCAAAACCATTAAAAGCCAATTAAAACAGAAACAGAAGAGAAAAATAAACACTTTGTATAGCCACCGTATAGGGCAGGTTCACATCTTCTCAAAAATGGAAAAGCTAGAAAGGATCACAAATCCTCGATCGGTAAGAAAAACCTTCACTAAACTTTCTAGTAATTAATGGCATGCAGTCCATTATGATCAAACAGAAATGACAACTGAACCAAAGGATTTTTGATTTTATTGTCCATCTCATACCAATAGAACTGCAGAAACTAGGTATACATAATTTTTAGAAACTGCTGTAGGAGTACCCCCTAGAAAGATAAATCTACAGGAAATTCAAGAACGTATTTCTATTTTTGTTCCTCAAAATTTTACAGCACCAGTACCTTCTATCAAGGACCCAATCTTGGATCCATTGGAGAATACTAGTGCAAATGAAGTTGTACCTAATGTTGAACCCCATATTGTTGAGCGCAATGATCAATCTCATGCTAATGAACAGCCCCTTCGGAGGTCAGAGAGAGCTAGAAAGATATCGGGGTCGATGAATAATGAAACTTAGGGATGGTTATGGGATGGGGTATACGGGTAACGTGTCATACCTTTTCCCTAATAAGTTGAGAATAGGAATCAGAAAAATGATTTTTTTTTTGAGATTTCTATGGACCGATGAAAGAATATATAAGACAGAAATGGAAATGTGTTCTACCCCATTTGTAAGACTTACGGATGTAGTGACTTTGAATTTGATGCTCATTTCGATAATGGAAATGTGTAACATAAAACGAGTTCACACCTTTTGCTCAAAAAAGAAAAATCCTAAAGGACTACATTCCCGATAGGCATGCCTTATATTTTTTTATGCATCAAAACTCTTCTCCTTAAGCTAAAATGTGCATATTTATAAGAAGTAAAGAGAGGCTAACCAAGTGTCCTAGTAACAACTCTCAAGATTACAAGTCTAAGAATCTGTATCAAATGATTCAATGCAATGATATTTCTTTTCATGAGAAAATAATTAATTTTAAAAATGAATTTTTAACAGGTCAAGAGTATATTATTACCCGGTAACCTTGAGAATCTGTTCCTCTTCACGCTCCTGGTGTTTTAGCGCATTCTTTAGAGCTAGAATCACGTCATCCATAGTAGGTCGATTGTTTGGGTCCGGTTTCAAGCTTCTCCCTAAAATATCAGTAAATGCATTCAAAGAATCATATGAGATTTCCGCTTTTATTTTAGTATCAACATTTTCTTGTGCCCAAAGCCCTAAATCTTCATTTTCCCCGACATAGTAGCTCTCATCACCTCGTTCCCATGGCGTTTTACCACATAACACTTCAAAAAGTACCACGCCAAAAGAGTACACGTCTATTTTCCTTGTTATTCGAAAGGACCTAAAATATTCGGGCGCGTAATACCCACAAGTGCCTTTAAGGTTGGTGACCATGGCAGAACTGGTTTGGCCAGCAATTGACAACTTGAACGTTCCAAAATCAGAAACTTTGGCAACCCAATTTTCACCTAGTAGAATATTTGCCGGCTTCACGTCTCTGTGAATTATCCCTTTAGGAAATTCGTCCGTCTCCTTATGAAGGTATTGTAACCCACGGGCAGCACCAAGGCATATATTGAGACGTTGCTTCCATGACAAACAAATACTGGCACTATTCCTCTTTACATAATCAGATAGGCTTCCCTTTTCCATGTACTCATAAATGAGAATTTTTTCATTGGATTCATCGCAGTAACCGAGGAGAGAGACAAGGTGCGGGTGTTGAATATTGGTGACTGTCTCAATCTCTTTTTCAAACTCGTTAGAGTTTTCTTTTAAATGCTTCACAGCTACCCGCAATTTTTCGTTTTCACTGCCAAGATAGATCTCAGCCAGATACACCTTTCCTTCTCCCCCATGTCCGACGACATTTTTCTCGTCAAAGTTATTGGTTCCCTCTTTGATCTCATCCAGTGAAAACTTACGACACGGTGAGGACGAGGACATGTCATTTCATTCTGTAAAAGCCTTTGCTCAAGAATCTGAAAACTTTTGCACCCAACTTCTCTGATATCAGCCAAAGGCCATAATATATTATACAAGGATGAGGGGAGATGGGATCTCAGATCACTGCAAAAATATTGAAGAGTGAAGACCATTTAGTAGGTAGCTAAATGGAGTTGAGAAACCAAAAAAAAAAAGTCAGGTTGAAGCAAAGACAGAGAATCAAGTCAATAAAATGAAGGTTTTTATTAAAACAAAAAAGGAAAGAAAACGGACATAAAAAGTGTCTCTCTATCTCTCTCTCTCTCAAATATTTTTCAAACTACACAAATTATCTATATATATATATATATATATATATAGCACATTAGAATTCCAAATTAGGAAAGATCCTGCTAAAAACTAGCTTTCCAAAAATAGAACTTGATCAGTTTTATAATAAAGAAACGAGACCATGATCGTTATCCAGTTTGCATTGGAAAGACAAATATGCCTTGGAATATGACCTGCCAGCAGAGTATTGGAAAGACAAAAGCTTGGAATATGACAAGTCATTGTCTGATTATACTAATCTCGAAAGCATGCAAGACCTTGGATGTAGATTATCAACACTGTTCAAATTCAAATTACAAATTGACTGCCATCCTTCATCCACAAATGGGCCTTAGAATTCAAAGATCAGATATAATAAAAATAGAGGACCACAAACAATATAAATAGAGCAGCTCCCCTCTTACAAAACACATAATAGAGCTCCTACAATACTGACATAGAGAAAGTCCCTCCTCCAAAACTCACGTAGAAACTCCCTTTTCCAAAACTCACCTATTGCTAGCAATTACATAAAGGACAAAGAGATCAACTATAATTGCAGCTGCAAAATACCACCTTCATTAGTTAAGTTAAAGCTACGGCCGCCAAAACTCATGACACAAAGGTATTATCTTATAATCTATTTTTCATTTTGTGTATTTCATGCGTTTTTTTTTTCTTTTTTTCTTTAACTGAAAAAATATATAGATGTGAAATTTATTAGTCATCATAGCTATAGCAGTCAACATAAAGGATATTGACAGCAAAGCAAAATCTGTTATGAAGCTTACTTTACAAAAAGGAAATTTTCTCTTAACTGGAAAAAATATATGTAGATCTGAAAAAATATACTTTACAAGAAATATGCTACACTCTAAACAACAATCCCTACCAAACTCAATTCAATTTTCTTAATTACTCTATTTCACACAAATTCATTAACCAAAACAGAGAGAAAATCAAAAAAAAAATTTGTGTCAATACAAAAGATCAAGTGATGGAAATTCTACAATTCTACCTCAAAATAACAAAAAAATAAAATAAAATTTCTACAGTAAAAATCGAATTGATTTTGAAGATACAAAAACCATGTTAAGTAACCAACTCATCTAAAAGCTTAAGCTGTTACATAGGGGCTCAACAATGTATATCAAGCTTAACGCTCCCCCTCACGTGTGACCCGTCCACACGTGGAGAGATACACAAACATGCCTCACCAGGGGCATCACAAAGCAAACAAAGTGACAACATGCACTCACAATATTCCGGGTAACAAATGCAAGCGGGATGATTCGAACCCACGACCTTGCCAAACCAGAGCTCTGATACCATGTTAAGTAACCAACTCATCTAAAAGCTTAAGCTGTTAGATAGGGACACAACAATGTATATCAAGCTTAACACCAAATGGTAAATTTCTATTTGTATATGTTTCTCTTTTTGATATTACTTTTAGCATATATAAAAATAGAAATTGGGTCATATAAAAACAAAAAAAGAGTTGAATCATTGAAAGAAGCATATTGGTGAAAACAAAACAGAAGAGAATAACAATAACACGAAAATTTAAGAAATCAAATCTAATTTACAATAAATTAACTAATAATGAAAAAAAAATCTTACCTTGCTCTCTAAACAATGCTCACCTTAGTAATAAGTAGATCTTATGAAGGCCGGAAGGGCATACAATGGAGTACTTCCACAAAGAGTTGAACACATTTTTTTTTGTTTTTTTACAGATATATCCCTTCTTATTATGTGTTGTAATCATTGTTTAAATTTACTCATTTATTAATTAATGAACTATTTGCTAGCAAAAAAGGCCAAGGTCAATTGAAGGTTTTTTTTAATGCAGAAACATAGAAAGAAAAGAATTCCAAGGACTCACTGGCCATTTGAGTGTTTTGATAAAGACAAGGAGCAAACACATACAAACATTAAGGGTGGCAACTGTCCAAATGGTGATAGTTGAAGGGTAGCAAGTGTATCTTGTTGGGAGTCTGTTACGGAAGCTGTGAGATATTTTAGTTTGGTATATTAGGAGTAGTTCTTGTACCGTAATAGATTGTGAAGAAAAACAAGATATTTTCTCTCTCCTTTTCTTATATTGACTCCATTGTTGAAATCATGAATCGTATTCATATACAATTTCCAGTTGTATCATGTTATCCAAAATCTCCTAAATACCAAACACAAAGATCAATGTCGTGTTATCAAAAGATCAATCATATCACTGAAGCTTAGATTTTCAGCCATTACATAAACAAAGAGAGCAACTTCATGAAGACACAGACTTAGGCATAGAAACACATTCAGTTTACAGATGTGAGGCAATCAGTAGATGGTATGGCAAGGTAATCATATCAAATTATTGAGACCTTGCTTAGAGAAAAAAAGATCAAGAAATGACAAATTGTTCTATCATACACAAAAAAAACCAATGCAAAAGCCCAGTAGTTGATGAATGTCAAGAACCGCATAACATATAAAATTTCAGTTCCATGACAAGGAAGTCTGCAGTAACATGATTCCCAAGGGCAGCCCAATGAAAGTCTGTAGATAAGTGAAGCAATAAATCATGAAGGCAAGGAAATGACCTTTAAGGGAAGAAAGAGTTGCTGAGGAATACAAAATGTTTTTCGACTACTATGTAGTTGTTATTGCTAATATATTTTGAAATTTCCAATGAATATAGCATCCCAGGATTTCCTCTTCTTAGGATTCTGGCTCATCCATTCATGCCTCAACCTTTAGTCTTTTCTTTAATTTCATTATCTATATATATTTTTGAGAATATTAAACAGAAGATCTGCAATTAAAGTATTAATAGAAAACCATAGTTTAATCTTAAAGTTTTACAAAATGGATATAGATCTGAGAGTAAGACTTAGGATTTGGCCAAATTCGAATATATAATTCTCGGCTGTACATTTATACAGAAATAATGTAAATTAATTGAAGAATTTGTAACAGAAAGTTATTATAACAGTGTTAACATATACCATTCAAAAGTGCTATAGGCCGACTTCCACATCAAATACCAAAAGTTGAATTAATCCTATCTAAAAGTTTAACTGATGTATCAATATAAAGGTATTATTTATGTGAATTTCATCAAAGTATAACTTTTTTCCAGGTCCACTACCACAAATTTGCAGCAGCCAAAAAAATCAAAAAAATAATAAATTGTAAATTTGATGTTTTCATGTGATTTCATCAGATCTGCTAGTATTTATGGGATCAGAAATGAAATGAAGTTCCGTGAGTATAATTAATTACCAGTAGTTTCGTGTGAAGTTTGAGCAAAAAAGGCTGCGATCTCCCTTTTGCGTATGTTGGTATCACCAATGGCGACGGCCGTAAAGTTTGGAAAAACTTTGGTCGCAGCTATGAATGCATCGTAGGTGTAGAATCCCTTGGCAGGGCAATCGCTGTCATTACGGTGCAAGAGCATTTGTTCAAATAGAGCTCTGGGAATCAGACTACTGATGTGAGTCCCCCCCCCCGGAAGGTGGGGTCGGTCCTGGTCCCGGCGGGGTAGGTGGGGTAGGACCATGAGGGCATTGACTTCCACAAGCTGCCGCACCAACCCCAATTGCTTCAACAAAGTCCTCCGGGGCACAGTGAAGCCCCAGCCTGGGATCCACATTGCTCGGCAGATGCCGTAAGTAATAGGGAGACCCAAGGTCTCATTTCATTTCTTTCGATTACGTTGAAACGGGACGGAAGAGCGTGGCACATGCCCTTTCGAGGCGGGATAATTATAAAAAAATTATACTCCTATATTTTTACAACATCAGTTTATGATAACCATCTTTCACGCAACAACTTTACCTTAGTTGTAGAACAAAATCTATCATTATTGATATTTTTATATTTTGATCAAAGTTCTAAAAATCGTTAGGCGGCACTAACGCCGAGGGGGAAAACATAATTATCATTTTTTTTTATAATTTACATCAAAGATCAAACATATTGAATACAAATTTAAAATTTTTTTTTATGTTTGTTATTTTATGGATAAAATAATTTTTTGGTCCCTAAACTATACCAAAACTATGCGTTTGGTCCCTCAATTTTTTTTTGTATGCGTTTGGTCCCTTAATTCGATTTTTTTGGTCATTTCCCCCTTCGTACCGTTACCGTTACTAAAAAATTAACATTGGCTAACTTTTCATAATGTCCAAACCATATGGTATTAATGTGTAATTTGAAAAATTAACCAATCAATTAAAGTAACTTATTTTTGGTCAATTCCCCTTTTTCTCTCTCTTCCTCAAATCAAAATCAAAGAGGAAATCAAAATCAAAATCAAAGGCTCACGTCGACGACCCAGGCTCTTCGTCGCCGACCTCTGCCGCCTCTCTCAGCCTCCAGGGACTCTGGGCCCTCCAGACCGGCCTCTCCCTCCACGTCGACGCTTTCATTCCCGAGGGCTACCACAAGCCACTCGACGTCGTTAGCGGCGTCGAGGGCTCCACCAAGTGCGATCTCGACGACTCCAACCTCAGGGCCGCCGCTATCCTCGATCTCGTCTTCGTCCTCCACGTCTTGTTCGTTGCCCTCATCCTCGTGGTCACTTACGCCGCCGTTTCCAAGTTCGTTGGCAACACCACCAGGAAGTTTGGTTTTTACGAGGCCTTGCCCACCGTCGCCTCCTCCTCTTCCCCCGATTCCAGTCGCACCCAGATGAAGTCTATCACCGGCACCCAGACAATTCCAGTCACTCATCGACTCTTTCCGAAACTCCTCCGGCCGGCTCGGTCTCAAGTCATTCCTAGCCGTCGTGCCTCCTCCCACGAGATCTCTCTGGTCACCGGCTCGATCGAGTCTGAAATCCAAGCCTGGATCGACCGGAATCCAAAAATTGACGAGCTTGAGAGAAATGACTGGAAGAGAGAGAGACTTTGAGGTTGACCGATCTGAGAATTTGGTTTGTTGAAGAAGAGAAATGATCTGGGTTTTAGTGAATTTGGTGTTGAAGAAGAGAAATGATCTGGGTTCAATTTGACATGCCATCCTTGTTTAATTTTTCAATTGACACGTTAACCCATGTAGTTTGGATATTTTGAAAAGTTAGCCAATGTTAAGTTTTTTAGTAACGGTAACGGTAGGAAGGGGGAATTGGCCAAAAAAATCGAATTGAGGGACCAAACACATTTCAAAAAAAGTACAGTGACCAAATGCATAGTATTGGGATAGTTTAGGGACCAAAAAATATATTATTCTTATTTTATCAAACACTTGTCTATATTTGTAAAATGAACAACAATATACAAACATATCATTAATCTCAATTTTCAACAACCCCATAGCAATAAACCAGCCAAGTTTAGACCTAAAAACAAAACAAAAATTACTCAAGTTCGCCCCCCATTACCTTCCTCTCTGCCTCACCATTACCATTCCCCCTTCCTTCACTAGTTCTCCCATCTTCCTTCTCCAGTCACCGCATGCCATAAAATCAAAGCTACAAAAATAAATTAAGGTCGGTGAGGTTTGGCGTAGACGCTGACTTGGTCAATTGGGCGGTGATTAAAAAAGTCGCGGCGGTAGAGAGGGGTCTAGTGCCTAGGCGGGGCCTAGACGGAGCTAGGTGGGAGTTTGAGAACACTAATTTTGATGAAGTATTTATTGTCTAATTACCGTGCACTCGTTAGTCGTTAACGCCTAAATCCAAGGACCAACAAAAACATTACTCCCCTCCGTTTCTAAATAATACTCTGTAGTTCTTTTTCTTTTATTTTTTTTCTATTCTAAAAAACTATCTTTTTTCAAAAAAATAATTTTATCACTTTATCATTATTTATTTTATCTACTTTAATTATGGTCGCGTACTCAAGGGTATTAAAGAAAACCACATATTATACCAATATTTATAATACAGTGATTTACTTTTTCTTAAACGATGTGTCGGGTCAAAGAAACAATTATTTGAAACGGAAGGAGTACTATGCAACACCCAAACTATATTAAAGAATTATTAATATATAATTTGGTCCATGAACTTAACACTTTTTCTTATAATGATTTTAGACGTTGAAAATTTCCTATGGTGGTCATTTAAATCAACATTTTTACTCTTGTTTAGTGTCAAGCTCCATCACTGTTACCATTTTCGTTAAATTTTCATTTAATTAACAAATTTGCTCTTATTAGATGTTGAGTTGGCTGCTCGAATGCCCTTGATCATATGACTGGGGAGGAAGGAATCAAGCTCTGGAAAGCGCCTACACCTAATGCGGTCTAACTTGAGTGGGGTCGAGATTGTTAACTCGGGTTACAGTCTACTAATTAGCTCCACTGCTTAAAGATTGAGTCTAAAATAACTCGGGTTTGCCACCGAGATCAAAAAAATTGTCCAATGGGTAGTTCAAGATTGATGGAATGATGAGTATGGGTAGGAGAAAGTAGTTGATCACACCAATACTTGGGGTGACTGTGCTAGCAGTCCACGTAATGAACTAGAGCTGAGATGTAGGTGATGACAAGGATATCTGGGCTTGAAGTTCTTCTTGGAATATGTTTGATATGTGTACTTTCGGTATCTGTCTGGTTCTTAAGCCTTTGTTGTGACTGAAACTTGAAAGAGAAAACATCGTTAGGGTGTTGGGAGGTTGTCTCAGCTAAAGCCCTCCGGTGTGAGAGTCAATAACAGGGTAATAGTGACCGGTGCCAAGCGTTCCCTGATACTTCTAGTGGAAACTTGTATTGAGATTGTGCGTTGTGTGCTTGAGAGTGTGAGAGAGGTGTACCTTCTTCAAGGTGGTGGGGTTTCCTTTCATAGTCCTTGTCTTGAGTCTCAAGTTAGAGTGGGTGGTTTAGATGTGAGGCCCTGTTGTTGGACGGCTAGCTGGCGGTCCCCTATTGGCCGGTATATTACGTGTAATAATTACGATGGTTTGCATGGCGTACCCACGTCCTTTGAACTTGGAGTCGACACTTGGTCACTATGTACAGTGCTAATGTCTTTGAAGAGTTCGTTCGCCGAGCATGGTCATTCTTCGTGTAAGTCCAATTGGCAACTGACAAGGTTAGAGGGGGGTGAATAGCCTTTTAAAAACTTTGAGGATGGATTTGAAAATTTTTATAAGTTTGAAGCGGAATTTGTAATTTTGTCAGTCAGCTGATACTGTGTCAGCTGGCTGATGTTTTTAAAGAAGCTGAAGCTGATAAATATTGGTCAGCTAGCTGACACAATTGTTTTTAAAAAATTCTTTTTAAAATAGATCACTGAATATAAAGAATGAGCTGAAGAACAATTTATCAAAATAATTAAGTAAACAATTTATATAATTAACTGGCTGACACTTAAGTAGATCAAGACTTCTTAAGTGTTAGATCAGTTTGTAAGAGCTGATGAAATAAATGACAGATAAATTGAAGTGGTTCACAGTAAAACTGATACGTCCACTACCAAGTTTGTCAAACATGGATTTTTGAAGTGTACTAATTTTATTAAAAATCTAGTTTATATATAATGGATCAGTGTACAACAAAAGACCAGTGTTTATGGAGTATGATTGAATAACAATCAAACTCGTGAGACAAACTGACTAATTTCTAAAGAATATTAAGTAAGTCACTTAGTGTTTGTCTAAACAATAAGTAGAAAGAAATTAACAGTGAAAAGTATATCTAGCTAAAGTTTAAAAAGGCTAAGACACATAGAGGATTTCTTTAAGAGTATGAATGCTTCAGACTTCAGTATTTCTTCAATTGATTCCTAAGGGTATTTATAGATGATCTTGACAAGTAGCCCGTTAGGAACACATTTGAATTTGAAATGTATTAAGCTATACATATGTATCTTCTCATAAGATCATAAGGATCCTGTTAGAAAGATAACGCACAGAATATCTACCAAAACACAAAATAGGAAAGTGTCAGTACTAGAAAATGTTCAAGTAAAAGAGGTAAAGAAGCTGACACTTTAAAAACTATGGTCAGTTGATATAAGTGACTGACAAAGAATTATGCCATAAGCTGACCAAAATGAAATAACTTATAAGTTTTTGGCTAACACCAAGTGGAATGATTTGAAGCAAATTTTATTTAAGACAAGATTCAACAATCTCCTCCTATTTGCTTAAAACCATTCACTTGAAAGCAGAGAGCAATAGATACTTATAATCCTGCAAAATAGATGTTAGTAGACCAAGCAGATAACATATGAATTAAAGTAGCAGGAAATTAAGACTAGAAAGAAGATATTGTCTACTACAAGTAAAACGACTTTTACTAAGAAGTGCATAAGTTTAAGAGAGTTCTAGATCAGTTCATTTAGTTGCATCTGTGGATCCTTCAGTGGGTTTGTCAGTTTGAGTAGTAGCATCCTTGTCAGCATCAACATCCTTTTCAATTTCAGGTTCAGGTTCCTTGTCAGCATCATCATCCTTTTCCTTTTATACTTCAGTTTCAGTCACTGACTGAGATGGCTTAAGACCAAGTCTTTGTCTGAGAATCTTGTTCTCAACCAAGTATGCATCAACTCTTGCTCTCTGTTTCTTCTCCTCCTAAATGGTTTGAAATAACGTAGCTTCAGCATTGAATATCCTATTTGCCCATTCTTGCTGATAAAGCAGTATTGATCTCCATCATCCATGTGAGCTTCTCTAGGTGCATCAGTAGCAATGGCAACCTGGACTTCTGCTGTGATTATCTGTGTAAGATTAGGGAGAAGAGAAACAACATGTTGCTGAAGAGTGGCAAGTTGATTAGTGTGATGTGTGAAGGCTGCTTTCATGTGGAGATGATGAACATATAGCAGGTCTAACTTTGCTGAAGTAGAGAGAGTGCCAGGCGGAGAAGGGTCAGCAGGTTCAGGGGCAGGTGTTTGAGAGAAGCCTAGAGCATTGGAGAAGAGCTGAAAGGTATGGATGTCTGCATCCACATGGTCTTAAGGGAAGAAAGTGGATATAGGGTAAGCAGGAGCTTGAGATGTGGGCTCTGGGTCAGGATCAGGTAGGACACCAGGGAAAATAATTTTCTTTCCAGTGGGGTGGTGAAGAGCTTTAGTGATGATTGCATGTTGTCTCCTTGCCTTTCTGGAGGCCAACTGAGAGGGAGTGAGGAGAGACTCATCCACAGATGTAGACTTGGAGGAGTCAGATGAGAAGCCCATGGAAGATTCTTCAGCTGACTGATGATCAGAGTCAGCAGCTGAAGAGTGATCTGACAGAGTTGCTCTTTGGTCATGGATGGGACTGACTGACAAGGGAATAGTGGAGTAAAGAGATAAGTCAAGTAAAATGATCAGAGGAGAAGCTTGGTTTGGGTGAGCAGGTTGATCAGTATCAATAATGGCAAGAAGATCAATAGTAGGAACCACAATATCAGGTGGATGGATTGGAGTGGCTGACACAGGAATAACTGACACAACAGTGGCTGACACCGGAGTGGTTGATACTAGAGTGGCTGACATTGAAGTGGTTGATATTGGAGTGGCTGATACTGGAGTGGCTAACACTGGAGTGGGTGCATGAATGGGAGCAGTGATTGAAAGAACTGAAGATGAGGCTTCAACTGTTGGTACAAAAGTGGGTACTGGAATGGATTGCAAGGTAGAAGTGAAAGTGGGTACTGGTTCAGCTGGTAAAATTGTTGAAGAAACAACAAAAGGAATAGGAGAGGGTGCCACAATGGGGACTGTAAGGATTGACTCAGAGATTAGTGGAACAAGATCATTGGAGAATCATGGAGGCCATCTGTATGTGGAGTTCAATGTATGCTTGATTGGCTGTATTGATAGCATCTTGCACATACTTGTTGGCTGCTCTCTGGATTCTGGCTAGTTTGGCTGGGTCCACTGATGGTTGTTCCCAATCTTGATGTAACATATCATCCTCTGGCAGAGCTGGTCTTCCTACCAAATATGGATCATTATGAGGCAAATAAGTTGTTCCCAGTTCATGCACTTTGTTATATATGGTCCAGGCTAGAAAAATAAGTTCATCTTGAACAAAACGATCATTTGATAGGTAGAATATATTCCATAGCATAAGGAGAGGTTCAAAATACTTGCCATAATTGGCCACTAGATCTTCTTGAGACAAATTAGGGGTAACAGGATACAAAACATAAGGTCTTCTCTTCAAATTGTGTGGTCAATGTATTTGATGGGATTAACAGGAGGTTTTTCATTTTTCTTTTCTTCATGAAAAGAGAGAAGAAATTGAACAAAATATGGTAAGTGATCTATTGGAAATACCCAGTTTGAAGGAATAGGCACTGGATTGGCCTGATAATAAGAGTGTATGGGATGGAAGGTAGGATTCCTAATAGGAAGGAAAAACTTAATGGGAGTAGTGTTTGGGGATCTAGGATTTGAGGGAGGAGAATCTGGTGTAGGGTCAATGACTGGAATGTCTGGGTTTGGAGAGAAAGGAACAAAATTACCTGGATTGAGATCTGGGTTTCTTCTTTGTCTTTTGAAAAGAGGAGGTACTGTGGGAGAAGGAGCTGGTTGAGCAGGCTCATCATCATCAGTTGTTGTCAATCTTCTTCTTCTGGATCTTCTGGTTACAGGAATAGGATAGATGTTAGCTATTGGCACATCAGTTGGCTGACCAATGTTAGCTGGCTGACCAGATGCTGGCTGACCAATGTCAGCTTGCTGACCAACTGCAGCTGGTTGACTAGTAGATGTAACAGTGAGAGCTGGGGTCTTTGTCCTTTGAGGTCTTCGACCTGTTTGAGCTGTGGAGATTTCCTGACCAAAGCGGTTGGATACATTAGCTCGATTTATGTCTGCAGCCATATACTTCTTGATTCTCACAGGTTCCAAATCTCCATTAGTAAGAAGACGATGTTCCAAAGTAGGGAGAGACCTAAGGAATTGATTGATGATAAGATGATATGTAAGCCTTGGGTTGCCAGAAGCCATATTCTCCTTGTATTTGGCTATGTTGGTCTTCACACATTCCACAAGCGCAACTCCCCAGTTGATCTCAAAGTTTTCCACAATAGCCTTCATGAGAAATAGTTGAGTCTTTGTTATCTTATCATGTCCACCAGATTTGATAAGAAGGCACTTGTCCAATATAGTTGCAAGGGCATAGTGAAGAGGATCAAACCTATTTTTGTGCCTGTCAAAGGCAAGCTCAATTGGAACCTCTCCTCTCATAATTATCCAACCTGCTTGTTGGGTTTCTTCGGAATAGTGTAGATGGTTGAACCATCATCTGACAAGCCAGGAAAGGCAGTTGTAATGGTTTCTGAGTCAAAAACGATGGGGATTCCTCTGATTGATCCATTAAGGGAGAAGGGATCAGCGGGGTTTTCTTTCATTGACATGAAGAATTCCTCAGTCAACTGGCATGTTGGTCCCAAAATAGGCTCAATCTAGGCTAGAAGGGGGTTGAATATCCTAGATATAGGTCTTAGTGATTTCTTAAAATGATTTATAGGCGTTAAAAGATATGCTTTTAGAAGAGTTTATGATTTCTTAAAAGATTTAGTAGTACAGGAATAGATTCTAAAAGCAGAAGCGAAAAGTTAACGAAGTTATGAAAACAAACAAATCAAACAGAACTCATCGTTTTGAAGTGGTTCGTACTGTGAATAGTACTACGTCCACTACCAAAGTGGTTAGCTTTGGATTTTAAAAGTGCACTTGTTTATCCACTAGGTTTTTGAGTAAGATCTCTAATGGATCGTGTACAAAATGGGTTTTTAACCAAGTGTATAATGGTGAGAGAAACAATCAAGGATTAATTGTTCTCACACGTGCTAAAGTAAAGAACAGTTTAAAAGAAACAAACTAAATGAAATTTGAAACAAATTTAAGACTAGCGGATCTGCGGCTTCGGGAAGTTTGGTGAAGTGTTAGTTCTTGTCCTTTGATCTCTTGAATGCTTGTGTGTTGAAGATGAAGCTTGAGAGTTTAATGCGCAAGAGTTGTTTCTTCAGATCTTCAAAACTTGAATAAATACGAGAGATCTTTTGGACCGTTGGGTAGCGAGAGAAGGTTGTGTCCAACGTTCTATTGCATTGAATGCAATTCGGCGCTTTGGGAGATGTAAGAGCCACAGTCATCAGAGATGCAGTGTGTACAGAGAGGACATTCCCAAATAGAGTAAGCTTTCAGATTGCAGGCGTTGCAGCTTAGAAAGTCTTCTTAGCCAAAAAGGGTAATGTCTTGGACTTCGGGTTTCGAGGAGACGATGCAGACGGTTGTCGGCATGTAGAGTTGACTTCTTTAAAGTGAAATCGATGAAGACATTATGGTGGATATTTTCAAAAATATCTAGATAGGTCTATACGTATCATAATTTCATGATCGGCTAATCTTGATTTTTCGCACTTTGAGCGGACTTCAAAGTCTTTGTTCTTCAATTTGTAGAAGCTTGCAAAACCGCGCTGAACTAACACTAAGCGGTTCTAAACTACTATGATTCTAAGGCAGTTGCCACACTAATCGATGCAGACCTTTTAGCCACTGTACAATAGAATCAGAAGATGACTCAACCAAATCTAGAACTATAGGAATCAACAATCTCCTCCTATTTGGTTGATGTCATCATCTCAGCTACTAGCAGACTTTGAATCATGCAGTGAGATAATAACATGTCTTAAAGATTTTTTATTAAGAAGAAGCGAGACATGCCTCTCGGAGCGAAGTCTTAGAAGAGATAACTAGACTAAGTACTTACAAGATAGAAGCATTAATATCAAGTACTAAGTAGAGCAGAGTTTAAATCTTGAGATAAGCACACATGCAAAATATAATGATTTAAACACGAAGTTTAAATAGAGCAAATCATAGCAAGATAAAGCAATTTAAACTTTGAAAGAAGCGAGTCATCGTGATTAAACAAGTTGTTTAACGGCGAAGTTTTTGCAAAACCACGAGTTTAAAAGATCTGAGAACAAAATACCAACATATTCGAGCAGTTTGAGTGCGTCGGCGTTCTAAGTAATCTCAACCCGGATCGATTACGTCATTAAGGCGTTCTCGAGATGCATTACGTTCTTCAATGAGAGCTTGATTCAAAAATGCGTAGCTCTCTCCTCACGATGGCACCAACCCTATTTGTTCGGCACGGCTCTGGCATTTGCTTGCTCAACAAAGGCGAACATCGATGAAATCGGCAACTTCACGCTGTGGATGATGGCTCGTGCCATTGCGGATCTTGAGCTCGTCAAAGAGTGTACGAATGCTAATCTGCTGAGAGTGCAGCATGCCTATCAGAGCTGCCTGTTGGTCTTGAACTAGGAACCGGTGAGTAGTGAAGGCCTGAGCAGTGTCGTTCACCAGCTGATCAACAATCTTGCCGATGTCGAAGATGGTGGCATGAGTAGCATTGAGACCATAGCTAAGCACGTCGATCTGCTGTGCCATAGAAGAGGCAAATCTTTGTTGAGTGGGCTAGGCGAGCATTGTTGGTTCGGAGAAGATCAAGAAAGGCGGGATCAGCGGTGTTGGATGGAAGGGAAGAAGGGTTGAGGTTGGCGAGAGATGAGTATCATCGGTATGGGGCGAAGCGAGGAGAAGAGGAAGATGAAGCGAGGTTGATGGCGGCGAGAGGTTGAAGGATGGAGGAGAAGAGGGTTTGGAATCAATTTCAATGTCGGTGGCGGAGCTCTTGACATAGGAAAAATAGAAGAGGAAGAAGAGGCTTCTAAAAGGTAAGAGGGAAAAGGGTAGTCAGGTAGAAGAATGAAGTTAGGAGGGGAGGTAGAAGGGTAGAGAAGATCAGAAATGGAAGAAAGATGAAAGAGAAAGGAATGGGTAGCAAAGGAGATAGAAGGAAAGAGAATTTGGTATAGGTCAGCAGAGATAGAGATGGAGATGGGGGTTATATATTGGGAGATAGGAGGAAAGATTCGGGAAGGAAGAATTTGTTTGGTAGAGTAGTGTAGATATGTGAGGGTCAAGAGAGAAATGTTCGGGCATAGAGAAGGAGGGAGAAGAGGTAGGGAGTAGGAATAATGGCTAAGGAGGATTCAGGAGGAATGGAGGAGATAGGTTCTGGAGAGGAAGGCGGAGAAGGCACAGTGTCTATAGGAGGAGAAGGTGGAGAAGAAGGTGTAGGAACCACAGACTTCTTGCGAAGCCTGCGTTTCTTCTTCTTTGGGACAGGGGAAGTAGGCTCCTCCTCAACAACAGCAGGGGTTGAAGAGGAAGTAGGAGAAAAGGAGGAGGGTAGCAGGCTCCTCCCAAGCCAGCGATTGAAGAAGTGAGAGAAGGGGAGGAAGAAGAGATAGGAGATGAAGGGGGAATGAATGGAATGAAGGGTTCAGAGGGTTCGGTGCGTTTGGACTTACGCTTACGAGAGCGGAGAGGAGAGTGCAGTTCGGCGGCCTCAGCAGGAATAGGAGGCTGGAGCGGGAGCCGAGGCTTTTCTTTTTGGCTTGGGACAGCGGGGTTGGCGGTAGCGGCACTTGAGAAGCGATTTTCCTTTTCTTGGGGACCGGCTCCTCCTCAGCAGAAGTCTTCTTCTTCTTGGATGGAAGCGAGGTCGGCGACTTTCTTTGAAGCGACCAGCCGGCGAGCTTCCTTTGAGCTCTTGTAGCAGCCATGAATGCATCCACGGTTGTCTCGGGATTAATTTTGATGATTTTGAGTGGAGGTGGGTTCATGGCATGGACTATGATCAGAGGAGGGAGACCTTGCTGAGCTCTCTTCTCATTCTTCAGCTTGTGGTGGTTGATGATGAATGTGTTGGTGAATTGGATTGATTGCTTAATTTTCTTTTTCTCAAAGGCCATCATGCGTGTATGAAATTGCGTGTTTGACCGAAGAAGAGTGTTGAGAAGACGAACAAATGGTAAACACGCTTGAGAAGCCTTGCGCATCAATAGCATCGCCCGGCTCAAATAAAATCGGTGCCCATTGAGTCGGATGTTGAGGATGACAGCGAGGTGTATTCAGTGAGAAGTCATCACATCATGAGTACCATTTTTGAAGATCATGCTTTTGTCGAAGAGATGGCTGAGAAAGTAGACATCGTCTTCGAATAGAGTCCTCTTCATCTTTCTTTGCGGCCTCCTTGGAGTGTTCTCCCACGCATGTAAGACCGAGGCGAGGCTTTCTCAGCATCAGTTAGTGAAGTGGGTCCATCGAATTCCACGCCGATAATCTTGGCGATTACGGATGCGTGATAGTTATGGAGGCAGTCTGACGGCAATTTGTGATAGAGGTTTTTGAGTCGTTGATTATAGCCTTACGGAAGAATTCTTCCACGGAAGGTATGTCGGCATCTTCTAACATGAGCAGGCGAGAATGCGGGCCGATTGAATCATCCACAATTTTACCCGAGGCATATGCACGAACAGACGGTTCGTCAATGCACATCCCCGGATGATACATAGTGGGGGGCAGATTTGGAATGTCAAGAGTTGAACTCTGAGTCTGTGCAGGAATAGCAGATGTAGAAGAAGTTCCAGCCTAAAGAATTTCAGGAAATAAATTAGGGCAAAATTTCAAGAACTCGAAATATGAGCAATGTGTACTATGGAGCCCTAGAAATTTTCATAGATATCATGTGAAACATCTTATACATGAGGAATCTTACCCAGAAAGATGAAATCTACGGTAATGAACAGTAATATGTAACTAATACCAGTAATAAACAGTAAATTTTGAAGTTTAAAGAAATGTAAAGCAAAAAGCTTTATGAACAGTCAACAATGGCGGATTTACAGGCAAAAATATGTAAATAGGAGCTTACACCTTAGTGACTGAGTTAGGGTTAGATTCGTCTTACCATTGAAGTAGATTTGCAGAAATAGAGGATGGAAGTGAAGAGTGATTCTGCAGATTTTGCTCACGAACAATGCGAAGGGAAGTAAGAAGTTTAGAGAGAGAGAGAGGTATAGAGAGAAGAGTAAGAGACAGTTTTGTGAAATGAGTTTTTGGCGGTTGAGGGTTTATAAATGAAAGGACGTGCAGTCAGTCATAGAGACTTGTGAAAGGTCATTAAGTCAGACGCCTTTTCGTTGAAAAGACTTAATGAGTGACGACTTTAGGAGAGAGAAAAAGTACCTTTTTGAAAAATATCTCAACCAAATTTGAAATCAGTCCCTTTCAATTTTCATAAATAACCCTCTAAAACTAGGAGTTTAGAAAACTTACCTTTGTCTCCCAGTGACTGTAGGAATTCTTGACTTTTCTCTTTAAAAGTAATAGGTCTGCTTAAATATAATATCAGTTCTGCTTAAGAGAAATTATCAAATCTGCTTAAAATATAATATCAATTCTGCTTAAGAGAAATTATCAAGTCTGCTTAAAATATTAAAAAAATAATTTTTAATTTTTAATTAAGACTAAATTTAAGCAGTTGGGTCAAGCATACCAAGCTCTCCCCTGAGATAGGCAAACCTGTCTGCTTCTAGAGCTTTTGTGAAGATATCTGCCAGTTGATGTTCAGTTGAAATGTACTTCATGTTGATGTTCCTCTTTTCTACATTGTCCCTTAGAAAATGATATCGAACATCGATATGCTTTGTCTTGGAATGCATCACGGGATTATAGGTGATCGAGATTCTTGAGTGTTGTCACACATGATTAGGCGTCTATTTACTTTGATGTCGTAATCCACCAAGCGTTGTTTGATCCAAAGTAATTGGACCAGGCGGCTACCAGGCGTATGTACTCTTCGATGGTGGAGTTAGAAACCAGATGCTTGTTTCTTGCTTGCCGAGACAAGTCATCTCTAGAAATTGACAAGTTCAGCTGGTGCTTTTACGTCAGCACTTGGCAACAGCATAGTCGACATCGGAGTAACTAAGTTGAAGGAAGATTCCCTTGGATACAGGATACCTAAGTTGGTGGTATCGATACATACTTGATGATTCTTTTGGATGCAAGAAGATGTGACTCACGAGAGTGCAACTTAAACTAACAATTTGACATGACTGGTATATGTCGGTCTGTAGCGGTGAGATATAGCGAGATCGATTATCCCATAGTTGGTGATATCAACTTTCTTTCCTTGTAAGTCTTTTGTAAGTTTGCATTTAGCGACCATTGGATTGTCGAAAGGTGTTTCTGGTTTCTAATCGAACTTTTTGACAAGATCTTTAGCATACTTGGATTGGTGATGAATATTCCTTTGTTCGGTGTTGAATTTGAAGATTGAAGAATGTGAGTTCTCCCATCATGCTCATTTGGAATTTGCCGATCATGAGGAGTCTCGAATCGCTGCTTCTCGTTGGTGGATCCGAAGATAATATCATCGACATAGATTTGTACTAGCAGAGAGAGTGTCCTTTGTGCTTGAGAATGAAAGAGTGGTGTCGATCTTTCCTCATGAAT
>CM028380.1:1330201-1402641 GCA_013146195.2 Codonopsis lanceolata
TTAAAACTAAATAAAAGATTTAAGATATGTTTGGATACCCAGTCTCCTTAGCCAGCTTTGAATTGAATTGTGGTTTCCAAAACCAATTTGTCAAGCTGATAACACACATTTAAAATTTGGAATTGAAATTGAGTTGGAATTTCAAATGTCTCAATTCTATAAAACTAATTTTATACTAAATTCTAAGAATTTAAATTCTAAATGTTAGTTTATTATTATACACAATAACAACTCACTTTCCTTTTACCACCGCCACAACTCCCGACCACCGCCATTGGCACCACCTCCAACCACCACCTCCAACCTTCGCCTCCAACCACCACCACTAGCCACCTCTGACCACCACCATCTGCCACATCCGTCCTCCGACCACCTCTATATACTATTTATTAATAGTTAATAATTAATAAAAATATATATTTTTACAATTTTGTTGATAGTAAAGTTTAAACTTTTGTCATTCATTATCATTAACAACCATTACCACTCCGCTAAACTAAATACTTGATATACTAATAAAATTACTATGATTTTAAAAACAAATTCCACATTATTTGAATTTCATAAAATTTTAATATTTATTGAATTCAAAATCAATACATCAAAAAGGACCCTAATTCAATTTTGAAACTAATTAATTAAAGTTTTCTTCGAAGACTTTTATATAATAATATAAACATTATGGGATCAATCGAAAATCCAAAGACCAAGGGTTTTCGCGTACATGACTGACTAAACCATATGCAATTTTAGCAAGGGAACATTTGCACTTACCATTTTAAGTTACATTTATCTGACGACATTCAAGTACGGATGAGCAAGGATTCAATATGCAACTTTATGTTTGTTTGTTGTGTATTGAAATTTTTTTGGTACACAAAACGATCAATTTTGTTATGCCATTTAAAACTTGTATGCATAAGTTTGAATTAATGTATAACTCTACCCATGGTGTGTCGTGCAAATTCGTAATCAAAGAGTTTATCGATAATAGTGATCATTCAATCACGCCTAAAAGGCCTGGTTCCACAATCAATGTTGTCACCATAACTTACCCCAAGTAAATCACAAAGACTCTTATAAAACCCAATACGATCTTGGACCCGGCGCTCAGGCCTCGCCCCACATTCAACCCCTCCATTAATAATGTTTGTGATTACCCCATATCCAGAAGCCTGCTTTTGTCGAAACATCCTGCTGAGATGGAGTCCAATTGTTTGTAATAACGCCATGGCATGACTGCTTGGCTGTGTTGGGTTGTCATCCGTAACCAAAGTGTTGTCTTGAATGAGACCGTTGGGTCGAGCCACTAACTCGGGTTATTTAGAGATCTAACCCAAGGGCCTGCCCCGCCTCCCCATAGTTATAGTTGTGAAATTACACAAAATCAATTTTGAAAATTCATCCCCATCTATATATATATATATATATATATATATATATATATATATATATATATATATATATATATGGCAATGTTTATTATTAAACTTTACTACTCACTAGGAAATTTGAATGGGTCCTCGGCCATGGTAACTTTTCCCTGCCACAAGGCCATTGAGCACTTGGCACACAAAGAAGATGCATGTCCGCTTCTTCCGTATAGCAATATCCCAACATATGGACCATCCGCAATGCCAACCAATTGCTCATCATTTATATAAATCAAAATAAAAATCAATTCATTAGAGAATAGTGATCAATCTTGCTAAAGAAAATTCATATATACTTAAAACAGATAACAAATGAAACAATCATCTTTTGTTCTAACAACGTTGTACATTGACTCTTTGTTCGAAACATAAATCGAAATGAAATGAAGTTCGTGAGAATAATTAATTACCGCATTTCGATTGAGTAAGAATAAGAAGGAACCTAAGCTAAGAGAAGTCGACAGAAAGGAATACTAGACACAAAGAATGAAGGGAATAATCGCTCATCTCTCATTCATCCTTAGAGATTACATGGCCTATATACACTAGTCAATGATGCCCCATGATTGAGCTTGGACACCAAGGCAATCAATCAAGATTCCTAATTGCCCAATTACAACATAATTACAGTGAAGAAATAAAGGAAACTATGACTATATACATTCGACCAACTAGCATAATATTTACTGAATATTATCCATTTATACCCTCCCTCAAGCTAAGCGAAGTAGGACGAAGCAAAGCCTTGCTTGAAAGGAGTTGCAGCCGAGGTGAAGCAAGGCTCTTAGTGAAAATGTCGGCTATCCGATCCCGAGTAGAAAGATATCGTAGATGAAGAAATCCTCGTTGTTGTAGTTCGCGAACAAAGTGGTAGTCAATCTCCACATGACGTGTCCGAGCATGAAACACCGGATTGGGACATATGTATGGCCGAGATATTATCACAAAGATATTGCCCGAGCTTGAAGATAGAGACCAAGTTCTCGGTAAAGGAAGGAGAACCACCGTAACCAGCAGAGTGGCGAGAGCTCGATATTCACCTCACTACTTGATCTGGGAGACAATGATTGCTTCTTCGCAGCCCACGCTACCAAATTTGACCTATGAAAACACAAGCACCGGTGGTGGAGCGCCTATCGGCTGGGTGACTGCCTAATCGGCCCAAAAAGCATGACAGTCAGTAGTATTCATTGAGGTCAGAAATGAAGGCCGAGAGAGATAGTGCCCTTGATATACCCGAAAATGCGCTTTTAATGCTTTGTAGATGAGACGCTCGTGGGCATGCATATGTTGGCATACTTGATTTACCGCAAATGAGATGTCGGACGAGTCAAAGTCGATATTGCAAACCACCGACCATGCCGCGATACTCGGCGCGGATAATGGGTCCCCCGTGGTAGCATCAAGGTGAGAACCAGAATCTGGTGTACTAACCGGTTTACGCCATCCAAATGAAACTTATGAGAAGATCGAAGCATAGCGAGATTGCCGTAAACCGAGAAGAGACTTATCACGAGAGGTCTCAATGCCCAAAAAGAAGCCAAGAGGACCCAAGCGACGGCTGAAGGTGGCACAAATCGATTAAGAACCGTGGTCACAAAGAATGGTTGATGAGCCAAGAACGAGGATGTCATCTACATACACTAAAATAGCCATCATTTCTCGAACCGAGTGACGAATAAACAAAGAGTTATCGATTTACCGTTGAAGAAGCCAAGAGTGATCAAGAAATCATGAAGTCTGGAACCAAGCCCTTGGTGATTGTTTAAGGCCATAAATTGCACTGCAATTTGCGCATATGAGTTGGTAATAAAGGATCTTGGAACCCCTGGCCGAGCCATATAGACATCTTCATGTAAAAAGCCGTATGAACGATTAAGTAATATCTAACGTTTCTATAGACCATCCACGAGAATGAGCCAAAGAGAGAAGAGTGCGAATTGTCTTCGAGGCTTTACGACGGGCCGAAAGTCTCGCCATAATCCACACCCTCTTGTTGGTGTAACCTGAGCTACTAACCGAGCCTTGTGACGCCAACGCACTCCTCGGCCGCCGCTTAACCTTGTAGATCCATTTGCTCCCAACCACATTCAAACCCCGGGTTTTAGGAACGAGGGACCAAGTCTCATTTTTGTGAAGAGCGTGAAGCTCGCCCCCGCATTGCCTTCGCCTGAGATATAGAAGCCGCTGCTTAAAATTCCGAGGTTCAAACTCAATGGAAGTGGTATTGATTGCGATAAAGCCGTAAAGGATACCCGAGACGCATCATTAATACTCTTGAATTTGCGAGGAATGGAAGAAACCTCACCGCCGAATCTTCATGAAGAGCACAAGGAATCGGACTATGAGCAAAGGTTGGTCGGCTAGCATTAGAAGAATCTCGTGTCGGGGGTTAACGGAGATAAGCGTGCCGAGATGATCCGGCTTATCAAGGGACAAGATGAACCTGCTTGGTGGATTCGAAGCTTGGCCGGGCCGAAGGACCGGAGGTGAATTTCGGTGGGTGCAACGTGGTTGGAACCGTGAACAGGAGGGCTCGGCATTGAGTTTCCAAAGATGATTGAAAATTGAACGCCGTGGCCCAAAATTGACCGATGAGAATTGTGGTGACCAGTCGGCCGAGCCGTGAGAATGCCCTCCAAGATACGTAATAAGTGGAAAAGGGAAAAAGGTTTCATCAAACGTAACATGTCTAGAAATGTATAATCTGTTAGTCCTCATATCGAGACACCGATAACCCTTGCGAAAATTATCGTAGCCAAGAAACACACACTGCCGCGACTTAGGTAGCAATTTGTGTTTATTATATGGGACCAAATGAGGAAAGCACACACACCCAAATGTTTTAAGAAACCTATAATCGTGACTCGTTGCAACAGCTTTTGAAAGGGAGAAATATAATGTAATCGCCGTGACGGAGACTGGTTGATTAGAAATACCGCTGTGGAAAAAGCTTCAAGCCAATATTTTTGGGGTACCGAAGATTGAGATAACAAACACAGCCCCATTTCGACAATGTGCTCGTGTTTACGCTCCACCGCCCCATTTTGTTGTAAGTGGCACGTAGATTGGTGCCGAATGCCATGTTGTTTAAGAAAAGACGTAAAATGACGACTCATGAATTCTCCCCCATCGGTTTGAACCGCTTTTAATGGTGTGAACGGCAGATTTTTCGAGACGCTTGATTTTCGATTTGATTTTTAAATGTGGCAAACACTGACGCAACATCCGACTTTTGAACAAGAGGGAAAAGCCAAACATAACGCGAGTAATCATCAACAATGCTTAAGTAAAATCGAAAACCGTAATTTGATATAATAGGAAGGACCCCATACATCTAGATGAAGCATATCTAAAGGTTGCAAAGAATTAAAAGTACGAGAAAAGAAAGGCAATTTGCATGACTTGCCCATAGACGCACATGACACAAACCCTTATTTTTCACGAACCACTAACCAGATCCCGACAAGATTGACTAAAGATTCAAATATATGAGAAGAAGGATGGCCTAGACGAGCATGCCACGTAGAAGACGAAGCACGTTTCTCCAATCAAAGCAAGAGGATTAATCTTGGAGTTGGTATCTACGTAATCGTAAAGACCACCTGAGCTATTGCCGAGAGAATAGTCCGCTTCGCTTGATTGTCCTTCACACGAAAACCAAAACCATCAAATTCGAAAAACAATTATTATCTAATGAAAATTTGCGAATAGAAATAAGAGACTTGTGCATGGTAGGAACACATAAAACATTACGCAGATTAAAGATGCGATTACCACTACGAAAAGAGGATCGACCAATACAGAAATGGGCACACTAGTTCCATCAAGCGATCGAATCGAAGTCATTACCCGAGTAAGGTTCAACATGAGATAGACCATGGAGAAGGAGACATGTGATTTGTTGCCCTGCATCGAGAACGAAAGAAGGAGCCACGGAAGATGCATTAGGCACTTGTGAAAACCGAGGAGGAGCCTCGTGGGGTATGGGTAGGAAGATGGGTACTACGATAGGTGTAAGGGTACGGGAAGGGTATGAGAGTGGACTCAAGGTCGTGTAAGCAAAGTTGGTTCTATCACCAAGACCGAGGGCTAGGTGACCCGACTGTGGCACAACCGACATATAGTAGGTGTCAACATGGACGAAAGTGGTTGGGAGGAGTGTACCTAGAGTAGTTTGGTGAGCATGGGATGAGTGGTTTGGTTGATGTTGACTAGAGGAGTTGGCAAGATGCCTCGGCCTTGATTTCCCCGCCTCTATTTTTCCACCATGGTTTATCATGCCACGATATCCACCCCCATTTCCTCTTCCAAGTGGATATGATTGTCCGCCTCCCTCCCCCATAATTTTGGTGTTGGGTTGAGTGGATGAGGTATTTTGTGTATGGGAATTATGGGTAGTGGATGCGCTAAAGCCGTGGTAGTGTTAAGAGAAAGGGTGGAGAATTTTAACCGAAGATCTTCTTCTTGAAGGAGAAGATCTTGAAGTTCTTCAATGGTTACAAATGGTTTATTGTTTTGAGTGGTGATAAACTCCTTGTAAGTCGGACCCAAACCATTCAAGATTCGGCGTTGGAGATCATCTTCCGACACTATCTCACCAAATTTTAGCAAGGAGTCGGCTAAGGTGCCGCTCGAAGTAGATATTCATCAATTGTCATGCTCTGAGGGCGCGAGAGAGGGAATTGAGTTCATCACGAAGTTTCGAATGTGAACTCGAGAGGTTCCACCAAAGCGCTTTTGCTAGAATATCCCATGCTTCTACTTGCCTCACAAGAATTTACTCGAGGTTGGATTTTGAAGTAACCGTAGCCTTTATCCAACCCAACCAAGCCCGAAGCTTGCGCAAACAGCTTCATAACTGGATTTGGGTTTGTGCTATCAAGGCAAGGTGAGTGGTGTGGGGTTTTTCTCTACAATGGTATAGGTAAGTTTGTGGGTTTGAAGAACTGATTTGAAAGGGAGCTCCAATTCAAATAATTCTCAAAGAAGGTGGCGTGACCCATGTAGGATTGGATGTTCGAAAAAGAGGGAGAGAGTTTGTGGGAGAGGTTTGGATAGGAGAGGAAGAAGAGGCTCCTCGTGGTTTTCAAAGAAGTGGTCGATGCATCTTCCATGGTGATGGAATGCTCGATACCATACCATGAGTAAGAATAAGAAGGGAACCTAAGCTAAGAGAAGTCGATGTAAAGGAATACTAGACACATCGAATGAAGGGAATAATCGCTCAATCTCTCATTCATCCTTAGAGATTACATGGCCTATATACACTAGTCAATGACGGCCCATGATTGAGCTTGGACACCAAGGCAATCAATCAAGATTCCTAATTGCCCAATTACAAAGATAATTACAGTGAAGAAATAAAGGAAACTATGACTATATACATTCAGACCAACTAGCATAATATTTACTGAATATTATCCATTTATAGTTTCGTGTGAAGTTTGAGCAAAAAAGGCTGCAATCTCCCTTTTGCATATGTTGGTATCACCGACGGACGCAAAGTTTGGATAAACTTTGGTTGCAGCTATGAATGCATCGTAGGGTGTAGAATCCTTGGCAGTGGCAAGCGTTGTCATTACGGTGCAAGAGCATTTGTTCAAATAGAGCTCTGGGAATCAGACTACGGATGTCCCCCCCGGAAGGAGCCCTACCAAGAACTTAACATCAGATTACCAAAGATTCAAAGAAAAACCATTAAAAGTCAATTAGAACAGAAACAGAAGAGAAAAATAAACACTTTGTATAGCCACCGTATAGGGCAGGTTCACATCTTCTCAAAAATGGAAAAGCTAGAAAGGATCACAAATCCTCGATCAGTAAGAAAAACCTTCACTAAACTTTCTAGTAATTATTGGCATGCAGTCCATTATGATCAAACAGAAATGACAACTGAACCAAAGGATTTTCGATTTTATTGTCCATCTCATACCAATAGAACTGCAGAAACTAGGTATACATAATTTTTAGAAACTGCTGTAGGAGTACCCCCTAGAAAGATAAATCTACAGGAAATTCAAGAACATATTTCTATTTTTGCTCCTCAAAATTTTACAGCACCAGTACCTTCTATCAAGGACCCAATCTTGGATCCATTTGAGAATACTAGTGCAAATGAAGTTGTACCTAATGTTGAACCCCATATTGTTGAGCGCAATGATCAATCTCATGCTAATGAACAGCCCCTTCGGAGGTGAGAGAGAGCTAGAAAGATATCGGGGTCGATGAATAATGAAACTTAGGGATGGTTATGGGATGTGGGGTATACGGGTAACGTGTCATACCTTTTCCCTAATAAGTTGAGAATAGGAATCAGAAAAATGATTTTTTTTTTTTTTTTGAGATTTCTATGGACCGATGAAAGAATATATAAGACAGAAATGGAAATGTGTTCTACCCCATTTATAAGACTTACGGATGTAGTGACTTTGAATTTGATGCTCATTTCGATAATGGAAATGTGTAACATAAAACGAGTTCACACCTTTTGCTCAAAAAAGAAAAATCCTAAAGGACTAAATTCCCAATAGGCATGCCTTATATTTTTTTATGCATCAAAACTCTTCTCCTTAAGCTAAAATGTGCATATTTATAAGAAGTAAAGAGAGGCTAACCAAGTGTCCTAGTAACAACTCTCAAGATTACAAGTCTAAGAATCTGTATCAAATGATTCAATGCAATGATATTTCTTTTCATGAGAAAATAATTAATTTTAAAAATGAATTTTTTAACAGGTCAAGAGTATATTATTACCCGGTAACCTTGAGAATCTGTTCCTCTTCACGCTCCTGGTGTTTTAGCGCATTCTTTAGAGCTAGAATCACGTCATCCATAGTAGGTCGATTGTTTGGGTCCGGTCGCAAGCTTCTCCCTAAAATATCAGTAAATGCATTCAAAGAATCATATGAGATTTCCGTTTTTATTTTAGTATCAACATTTTCTTGTGCCCAAAGCCCTAAATCTTCATTTTCCCCAACATAGTAGCTCTCATCACCTCGTTCCCATGGCTTTTTACCACATAACACTTCAAAAAGTACCACGCCAAAAGAGTACACGTCTATTTTCCTTGTTATTCGAAAGGACCTAAAATATTCGGGCGCGTAATACCCACAAGTGCCTTTAAGGTTGGTGACCATGGCAGAACTGGTTTGGCCAGCAATTGACAACTTGAACGTTCCAAAATCAGAAACTTTGGCAACCCAATTTTCACCTAGTAGAATATTTGCGGGCTTCACGTCTCTGTGAATTATCCCTTTAGGAAATTCATCCGTCTCCTTATGAAGGTATTGTAACCCACGGGCAGCACCAAGGCATATATTGAGACGTTGCTTGACAAACAAACACTGGCACTATTCCTCTTTACATAATCAGATAGGCTTCCCTTTTCCATGTACTCATAAATGAGAATTTTTTCATTGGATTCATCGCAGTAACCGAGGAGAGAGACAAGGTGCGGGTGTTGAATATTGGTGACTGTCTCAATCTCTTTTTCAAACTCGTTAGAGTTTTCTTTTAAATGCTTCACAGCTACCCGCAATTTTTTGTTTTCACTGCCAAGATAGATCTCAGCCAGATACACCTTTCCTTCTCCCCCATGTCCGATGACATTTTTCTCGTCAAAGTTATTGGTTCCCTCTTTGATCTCATCCAGTGAAAACTTACGACACGGTGAGGACGAGGACATGTCATTTCATTCTGTAAAAGCCTTTGCTCAAGAATCTGAAAACTTTTGCACCCAACTTCTCTGATAACAGCCAAAGGCCATAATATATTATACAAGGATGAGGGGAGATGGGATCTCAGATCACTGCAAAAATATTGAAGAGTGAAGACCATTTAGTAGGTAGCTAAATGGAGTTGAGAAACCAAAAAAAAAAAGTCAGGTTGAAGCAAAGACAGAGAATCAAGTCAATAAAATGAAGGTTTTTATTAAAACAAAAAAGGAAAGAAAACGGACATAAAAAGTGTCTCTCTATCTCTCTCTCTCTCAAATATTTTTCAAACTATACAAATTATCTATATATATATATAGCACTTTAGAATTCCAAATTAGGAAAGATCCTGCTAAAAACTAGCTTTCCAAAAATAGAACTTGATCAGTTTTATAATAAAGAAACGAGACCATGATTGTTAGCCAGTTTGCATTGGAAAGACAAATATGCCTTGGAATATGACCTGCCAGCAGAGTATTGGAAAGACAAAAGCTTGGAATATGACAAGTCATTGTCTGATTATACTAATCTCGAAAGCATGCAAGACCTTGGATGTAGATTATCAACGCTGTTCAAATTCAAATTACAAATTGACTGCGATCCTTCATCCACAAATGGGCCTTAGAATTCGAAGATTAGATATAATAAAAATAGAGGACCACAAACAATATAAATAGAGCAGCTCCCCTCTTACAAAACACATAATAGAGCTCCTACAATACTGACATAGAGAAAGTCCCTCCTCCAAAACTCACGTAGAAACTCCCTTTTCCAAAACTCACCTATTGCTAGCAATTAGGGGTGGCAAAAAATTATCCAATCTAATGGATTATCTATTATATCCATTATAAAAGATTTATTGGTTATTATCCATTAACACTCAATTAGGTTAATGGATATTATCCATTAACACCCATTAACAAAATGGATAATTATGGATAATTAACCGGTTATCCATCGGATTTATCCACTAATGTCACCACCGTCAACGGTCTCCACCCACCGCCGGCCACCGCCGGAAACCCGCAACCTCCCGCCGCTGCCCACCGCCTCCAACTGCCACCGTCGGAAACCGCCACCACGAGCTCTTTACTTAAAAATTGTAATAATTAAATACATAGCCTACCATTTGCAAGATTCGAACCTGGACCAAATTGTTTTACAACAAAGCTTGTTACCACTAAACTAGACCACTTTTTGATATATATTTTAAAGTTTATATAAATATAAACAAGTAATCATAAAAATTATTGATTATTATGAACGTATTTGTTATTTGTTTTGGATTAAGAATATTTGTTTGTTATTTATAATTTATAATAATTTATAATTATAATGAATATAAATTTTTAGTTTTTTAATAAGGTATTTGACTTTTTTTATTTTTTTCTTACTTTTACATAATCATTTATTAGTGTCAAATCAATAAACACGTATATTTTCTATCTTACAACTATGAAGACTATTATAAAATTTTGACAACTTTATATATATTAGGTTATTCTTTAAGCAGGTGTTGTATGAGTGCTCGCATATATATATATATATATATATATATATATATGTGTGTGTGTGTGTGTGTGTGTGTGTGTGTGTGTGTGTGTATAGTTTTGTACGTTTTTTTATGTGTTGTGATTGGTGAATAATAATATATCTAGAAAAGTAATACTCAAAAATAAATTAAAATATGATGTTACTTAATGGGTATTATCCGGATAATATCCATTTATTAATGGATAGAATTGGATATTATCCATTAACACCCATTAAGCTTAATGGGTACATAATGGTTTTATCCAAATTATCCGATAACACCCAATTGCCACCCCTACTAGCAATTACATAAAGGACAAAGAGATCAACTATAATTGCAGCTGCAAAATACCACCTTCATTAGTTAAGTTAAAGCTACGGCCGCCAAAACTCATGACACAAAGGTATTATCTTATAATCTATTTTTCATTTTGTGTATTTCATGAGTTTTTTTTTTCTTTAACTGAAAAAATATATAGATGTGAAATTTATTAGTCATCATAGCTATAGCAGTCAACATAAAGGATATTGACAGCAAAGCAAAATCTGTTATGAAGCTTACTTTACAAAAATGAAATTTTCTCTTAACTGGAAAAAATATATGTAGATCTGAAAAAATATACTTTACAAGAAATATGCTACACTCTAAACAACTATCCCTACCAAACTCAATTCAATTTTCTTAATTACTCTATTTCACACAAATTCATTAACCAAAACAGAGAGAAAATCAAAAAAAATTTTTGTGTCAATACAAAAGATCAAGTGATGGAGGAAATTCTACAATTCTACCTCAAAATAACAAAAAAATAAAATAAAATTTCTACAGTAAAAATCGAATTGATTTTGAAGATACAAAAACCAAATGGTAAATTTCTATTTGTATATGTTTCTCTTTTTGATATTACTTTTAGCATATATAAAAATAGAAATTGGGTCATATAAAAACAAAAAAAGAGTTGAATCATTGAAAGAAGCATATTGGTGAAAACAAAACAGAAGAAAATAACAATAACATGAAAATTTAAGAAATCAAATCTAATTTACAATAAATTAACTAATAATGAAAAAAAAATTCTTTCCTTGCTCTCTAAACAATGCTCACCTTAGTAATAAGTAGATCTTATGAAGGCCGGAAGGGCATACAATGGAGTACTTCCACAAAGAGTTGAACACTTTTTTTTTGTTTTTTTACAGATATATCCCTTCTTATTATGTGTTGTAATCATTGTTTAAATTTACTCATTTATTAATTAATGAACTATTTGCTAGCAAAAAAGGCCAAGGTCAATTGAAGGTTTTTTTTTTTTTTATGCAGAAACATAGAAAGAAAAGAATTCGAAGGACTCACTGGCCATTTGAGTGTTTTGATAAGGACAAGGAGCAAACACATACAAACAATAAGGGTGGAAACTGTCCAAATGGTGATAGTTGAAGGGTAGCAAGTGTATCTTGTTGGGAGTTTGTTACGGAAGCTGTGAGATATTTTAGTTTGGTATATTAGGAGTAGTTCTTGTACCGTAATAGATTGTGAAGAAAAACAAGATATTTTCTCTCTCCTTTTCTTATATTGACTCCATTGTTGAAATCATGAATCGTATTCATATACAATTTCCAGTTGTATCATGTTATCCAAAATCTCCTAAATACCAAACACAAAGATCAATGTCGTGTTATCAAAAGATCAATCATATCACTGAAGCTTAGATTTTCAGCCATTACATAAACAAAGAGAGCAACTCCATGAAGACACAGACTTAGGCATAGAAACACATTCAGTTTACAGATGTGAGGCAACCAGTAGATGGTATGGCAAGGTAATCATATCAAATTATTGAGACCTTGCTAAGAGAAAAAAAGATCAAGAAATGACAAATTGTTCTATCATACACAAAAAAAACCAATGCAAAAGCCCAGTAGGTGATGAATGTCAAGAACCGCATAACATATAAAATTTCAGTTCCATGACAAGGAAGTCTGCAGTAACATGATTCCCAAGGGCAGCTGAAGAATTGAGAATAGCTCAATTAATCATGAAAGCAAAGATGAAGGCTGAAAAAGAGAAACCATAGGAACTGGAAGCAGAAAGTTTGGAGAGAAGTTGTAATTTGCTTTCTGATTATATGTATCACTTTACAATGATGAGATTGCATACATTTATATGAAGAATAAAGAAAAATATCTATCAACAACCTAACAACTAAATCCAAATTGTAACGCCTTCAATCAAATGTATACAACAACTTTCGCTAGTTACACTCGACACCCTTGTATTTCTGAGACGTACACTCGATTCCCTTGAATTAGTGTAACCGATAATAACCGGCTATTTATATATTTCACTCGACACCCTTAGAGTCTTGCACTTGTTCACTCGACACCCTTAAATTCTCTGAGGCCGAATTGCTTTTGCTTTCTTGTCAGCGTATGAATGTTCTTCATCTCATCTCCTTCTCCTTCATCATTTATCGCCTCAAGCCCAAAGGATGAAACAAAGTTGAAGACATTGAGCTTGGAAAGAAATAACCTTAAAGTCGAGATGCCAAGGCTTTGGTAAACACATCAGCTAGTTGAAATCTGGTGGGAATATACCTAGGAGAAATAAGACCAGCCAGAATCTTATCTATCACCAGGTGACAATCAATTTCAATGTGTTTTGTTCTCTCATGAAAAACTGGATTAGAAGCCAAACTAAGAGCTCCTTGATTGTCACAAAGGTAATGCATGTGAACAGAGTAAGATTGTGAACACCAAAGTCTCCAAGTAAAGACAGTAACCAAGTTATTTCACAAGCTGCATTAGCTAAGCTTCTGTACTCAGCTTCACAAGAAGATCTGGAAACAATGCCTTGCTTCTTGGCTTTCCATGAGAGTAAAGAGGAACCAAGCATAACACAATAGCCAGATAAGGATCTTCTAGTCATTGGACAGGAAGCCCAATCAAGATCACAAGAGACCCGAAGAGATATAGGACTTGAAGAAGAATAGAAGCCCTCGCCTAGAGATCCTTTAAGATATCTCGACCAATTTTAATGCAGCCTCCCAATGAGGGACCCTAGGACAAGAGAGAAACCGACTTAGATGGATCGCATAAGTAATGTCGTCTTGTGATGGACAAATAGATAAGCAGGCCAATAAGTCTTCTATATCTGGAGAAATCAGGCAATTTAGGACCCTTGTCAGCAGCTAAACCATGACTTTGTTTCATAGGGATTTTGGAGGCTTTAGCGTACGTAAAAAGCCTACATCTGAGACAATCTCCAGAGTATATTTCCTTTGATGAAGACAAATTCCTTCTGCAGACCTGGCAATTTCTATGCCTAAGAAATATTTCAAAGGCCCTAGATCCTTAATACTAAAGTGAGCATGTAGATGATCTTTGACTGCAGAAATAGTAGAAGGATCAGATCCAGTAATTAATATATCATCTACATAGACAAGTATGGCAGTGAAGGAGTTTGGCTTGGATAAGGTGAATAGAGTATGGTCATTTTTGGAGGCCTGAAAACCATAGGCAAGAAGGGCAGCATTAAGTTTGGTGTACCATTGTCTTGGAGCCTGTTTAAGACCATAGAGGGACTTAAGCAGCTTACAGACAAGGGTAGGGGAAGAATTTGGAAGGGGCAGACCAGGTGGAGGCTTCATATATACTTCTTCATCCAGGTCTCCATGAAGAAAAGCATTAGATACATCCATTTGGGATAAATGCCAGCCCTTAATAGCGATGAGAGCCAAAAACACCCTAACAAGGGTCATCTTTGGTCATCTTTGCCACAGGTGCAAAAGTTTCAAAGTAGTCCTCTCCTTCAGTCTGTGTAAAGCCCTTGGCCACCAATCTGGCTTTATATGTAAAACCCTGAAATGTTGTTTGCTTGTGTTATGCATGAACTTATACACTTATAATCATTATAAACATGTTCATTTAGCTCCCGTATATGTTTAGAGTCAATAGCATGATCGTTGACGTCGTTTGAGATGCACGTATGCATTTTTGTTTCACGAGATGCTTTGAATCTCTGGGTTTATGTTTTAAGTTGCCTGTACCGTTATGGCCCTACCCATTATTTGCTACTTGTTGTTGTTATTGTTTCCTGGCGGCACGACCTTGGGATTTCGCTCTTGAACTGGTCGGGTCGTCACAGCTGGTATCGAGCTATGATTATAAATTTAGCTTTCAGCCGGGATATGTTCCTTGGCTTTGGGGGTTGGTTTGTGTGATAGACTTATTTTTAACGCCGAGTGTTATTGTAGGTTTAATGGTGGATACTGAGCGAGAGCTAGTTCCTGAGGGGCACCGGTAGAGGTCTTTGGTAGAGGTGCCGACGGTGGCGTAAAATGCTAACGATAACCGTCAATGTAATATTCCTCTCCACCGCGAACACGGAAAGAGCGGTATGAGGCGATGGCAAATATGTATCGTGGCATGCTTGATTTGATGAACGAGATGAATCAAAGAGGTTTTGGTAGAGTGGAGCAACAAGGAGGACCACGGCCAGAGCCACAGCCTGAACCACAGGTAGAGAGGCCGAGGCAGGAGGCTAGACATAATGATAATTCTATGCTTGAAAGATTTGTGAAGTTAAAACCGAGGCAGTTTAATGGAGAGCCGGACGCTGCAAAAGCCGAGCTTTGGATCGAACACTTGGAGAAAATATTTGCACCATTGGGTTGCGATGATGAACAGAAAGTTGTATTAGCTGTGTTCAAGCTTGAGGGTGCTGAGAATCTTGGTGGCGTGTACCGAGGAGAGTTGGGAACCGCATAGAGTCCACGGATATGGCCTAATTTCGTTCGAGAGTTCGAGCTTCCTATGTAATAAGTGGTTCGAGAGAAAAGAGAAAAGAATTTCGGATTTGGTGCGGGGAGTATGACAGCTTTCACAGATTCGGCCGATTCACGAGTTGGCTCGTTGCGCACACATTTGATTCAGGATGAGGCAAGGAGGACAATGTAAATTTGTTAAGGGTCCGAGGACGGAGTACAGAAACGCTTCTTTCTCATCGGTTAGTAGATGCAGGAAGGCCGTTGATAGAGCCTACATTATTGAGAGAGACATTGATGAGCACCGTACTATGCCTATTTCGGTTCTTTCTCAGCAGCTTAAGCAATCTTAGGAGTCATGGATCGTAACCGTGGGAATTTTAGTGGAGGCAATGATCGCAAGAAAGGAAGTGGAAAATCTCATTATGAAGGACATGCGAAGAGTCAGTCTAGTAGCAAGGGAGCTAGTACTACATCTACTCAGAGGGATCGTAGTGTGGCATTGGTTTGCTCTTATTGTTCCAAGATTGGGCATACAGAAGATAGGTGCTGGAGTAAGAATGGAGCATCAATGGAGTGTTACTACTGTTGGAGTTTAGGGCATATGAAGAAGGATTGTCCTAAATCAAGAATAATCGATCGAGGAGGTTCAGTCGGACTACGGTTGGGACAAAGAGAGCAGCGATGGAAAAGCTAAGGTGCGAGGGTCCCATATTTGCTCTTGATCAGAGAGGTGTACCTGAGTCTATAGCAGTGATTGGAGGTACCGTTTCTATTTTCTGGTAATGAGGCTCGTGTACTTATAGACCCAGGGTCATCGCATTCTTATGTTGCATCGCATTTTGTTGACAAACTATGTGTTATGCCTCAGTCTTTACCATATGTGCTTGAAGTATCTACCCCTCTTGGGGAATGTTTGTTGGCTTCAGATATTTATAGAGCATGCGATGTACTTGTGGATAAACATGTGTTGCATGCGGATTTGGTGGTGTTACCACTTCGCGATTTTGATGTTATACTTGGCATGGATTGGTTGAGCACATATCATGCATTGGTGGATTGCCTTAGTAAAAGGGTTACTTTTACTTTGCCTGGTGTTCCTAACTTTGTATTTTTGGGAGTTAATGCACCTAGTGGGTTACGCATCATTTCTGCACTTAAGGCTAGGAAGTTGTCGCGTGGAGTGCGCAGGGTATCTTGCTTGCGTAGTGGACAAGCGGGTTTACGCTTCTAATCTTGAAGATGTGCCGTAGTGTGTGTGAGTTCCCAGATGTTTTCTCTAAAGATTTTGGGATGCCTCAGGAGAGAGATTGAATTTTGTATTGAGTTATTGCGGGGACTACACCAATTCAAGGCGCCGTATAGAATGGCACCTATGGAATTAAAGGAGTTGAAAGTTCGGTTGCAAGAGCTCCTTGACATTGGCTTCATCAAGCCAAGTGTATCGCCTTGGGTAGTATTATTTGTGAGGAAGAAAGATGGGAGCCTTAGATTGTGCATCGATTATCGGGAGTTGAACAAGGCAACGATCAAGAACAAGTATCCATTGCCACATATAGATGATTTGTTTGATCAACTGCAAGGATCGGTGGTTTATTCCAAACTTGACTTGAGATTTGGGTACCATCAGTTGAAGGTTAGAGCCGAAGATGTTCCAAAAACGGCTTTTCGCACGCAGGTATGGGCATTATGAATTTATGGTGATGCCATTCGGTTGACTAATGCGCCGGCGTGTTCATGGATTTAATGAACCGGTATTTCATAATTTTCTTGATTGCTTCGTGGTGGTTTTTATAGATGACATCCTTGTGTATTCTAAGTCTCGGGAAGAGCATGCACGATTTTTGCGGATGGTTTTGTCTATTCTTCTGGGAGAGGCAACTCTACGCCAAGTTTAGCAAGTGTGCTTTTTGGCTAGAGGAGGTTTCATTCTTGGGGCACGTTGTTTCTAGTGCCGGATAGCGGTGATCTTTCCAAAGTTGAAGCAAGAATGAATTGGAGGAGGCCACCACGCTATTCTTGAGGTACGGAGTTTCTTGGGGCTAGCTGGTTATTATCGGAGATTCATAGAGGGATTTTCTAAGATTGCTACGCCTATGACGAATTTGACTCAAAAGAGGACCGCATTTGTATGGAGTGATAAATGTGAAGAAAGCTTCCAAGAGTTGAAGAAAAGGTTGACTACGGCACCAGTGTTAGCATTGCCTAGCGGAGGTGATAATTTTGTTGTTTATAGTGATGCTTCAAAAGAAGGATTGGGATGTGTGCTTATGCAGAATGGGAAAGTGATCGCTTATGCTTCAAGGAAGTTGTCTCCGTATGAGATGAATTATCCTACGCATGATCTTGAGCTTGCGGCGATTATATTTGCTTTGCACAAGTGGAAACATTATTTGTATGGTTCGAAGTTTGAGATTTTCACAGATCACAAGAGTTTGAAATATCTCTTCTCTCAGAAAGAGTTGAACATGAGACAGCGGAGATGGATGGAGAAATTGAAGGATCACGATTGCACTATACTGTATCATCCGGGGAAAGCGAACGTAGTTGCAGATGCTTTGAGTAGAAAGGTACACTTGTCATGTTTGATGATGCGGGAATGGAGAATGTTAGAGGATGTCCGTGATTGGAATCCTAGCGAGATTAATCATGGGGTATTATTTGCTAGTGTGCGGGCTATTCCTGTTTTATTGGAGAGAATTAAGGAGACCCAGAAGAAAGATCCAGAGTTGGTGAAAATTATTGATGGTTTGAGTGAGAATAAGGAGAATGAGTTCGCGATGAACCAGGATGGGATTTTGACATTTAAAGGTAGAGTTTGTGTTCCTTCAGTTGAAGATGTAAAACGACTTGTATTGGATGAAGCTCACAAAGCAAAGTATACTATCCATCCGGGGAGTACGAAAATGTATAGAGATTTGAAGAAACAGTTTTGGTGGAGTGGCATGAAGCGACATATAGCAGATTATGTGTCGAGGTGTCTCACTTGTCACAGTAAAGGCGAACACCAAAGACCGCGGGGTTGTTACCCGTTGGATATTCCGGAGTGGAAATGGGAACATGTTACGATGGACTTTGTTTCGGGATTTCCACGCACTCGTAGAGGTTTTGATGTCGTTTGGGTTGTTGTTGATCGGCTCACGGTCGGCTCATTTTATTCGATTGCTATGACTTATTCATTGAGTCGCTTAAGCGCATTGCATGTGCAGGAGATTGTTAGATTGCACGGGGTTCTAGTTAGTATTGTTTCAGACCGAGATCCGAGGTTTACATCGAGGTTTTGGCAGGCTTTGCAAGAGGCTATGGGGACCAAGTTGAATTTTAGCACAGCTTTCCACCCTCACGACAAATCGAGAACAATTCGATTCTCGAGGATATGTTACGGGCTTCAGACGATTGATTTTAAGGGGAGTTGGGATACACATCTTCCTTTGGCGGAGTTTGCGGCATAACAATAGTTACCAATCGAGCATCGGGATGGCACCGTATGAGGCTCTTTATGGGAGGAAGTGTAGATCTCCTATTTGCCGGGATGAGGTTGGAGAAGCAAAATTACGGGTTCAGAATTGTTCAAGCCTGCTGAGAGTGTGAAAATAATTCGAGATAGATTGCTCACCGCCGTAGTCGATTTAAAAGCTACGCGGATAATAGAAGGAGAGATTTGGAGTTTCAGGTTGGGGACTTTGTATTTCTTAAGGTATCGCCTAGAAGGGGTACCAAGAGATTTGGGAAGAAAGGGAAGTTATCACCGAGGTTCGTTGGACCTTTTGAGATTCTGGAGCGAGTTGGGAGTTTGGCATGTGGTGGCTTTTACCGCCATCTTTGTCGAGATTCATAATGTATTTCATGTGTCTATGCTTCGAAATATCTTAAGGATGATTCCCATGTTCTTGAGTATGAGGAGATTACTTTTCAAATTGACTTGTCTTATGTTGAAAGCAAGGTGAAGATACTTGACACGAAAGAGCAAGTTTTGAGGAGCAAGAGGATTTCATTGGTGAAAGTCCTTTGGAAGAATCACGAGATCGAGGAAGCAACTTGGGAAACCGAGTTGGAGATGCGAGAGAAATATCCTCATTTGTTCGATGACCACGGTAAGAATTTAGGGGCTAAATTCCTTAAAGTAGGGGAGAATGTAAAACCCTGAAATGTTGTTTGCTTGTGTTATGCATGAACTTATACACTTATAATCATTATAAACATGTTCATTTAGCTCCCGTATATGTTTAGAGTCAATAGCATGATCGTTGACGTCGTTTGAGATGCACGTATGCATTTTTCTTTCACGAGATGCTTTGAATCTCGGGTTTATGTTTTAAGTTGTCGGTGTACCGCCGTTATGGCCCTACCCATTATTTGCTACTTGTTGTTGTTATTGTTTCCCTGGCGGCATGACCTTGGGATTTCGTCTTGGAATCCGGGTCGGGTCGTCACATTATACTTGTCAAGACTACCATCTGCCTTATATTTCACCCTGAAAACCCATTTGCAGCCCACTGCCTTTTTGTGAGGAGGAAGTTCCTGCAGCTGCCAAGTATTATTTAGTTCTAGTGCATTCAGTTCTGCCGTCATGGCCTGACACCAATTAGGATCTTTCAAGGCTTGAGAATAAGTAGTGGGTTCAGTGATAGAAGAGATATTGCATATATAAGAAAAATAAGAGGGAGAGATAGAGGAATAAGAGATAGGAGAGGACACACCTGAGAAGCAAGTGGAGTTGATAAATGTGGATGGAAGACATGTATAATCTTTGAATTTACATGGAATATGCTTAACTCTAACAGGTCTAGATGTATTATTTTCAGAGGCATGGACTGGCTGAAAGTTAGTAGGACTGGGAGAAGAAGACTCAGGAATGGAAGTAGACTTAGATGGAGACATAGGTTCAGGAATGAAGGTAGACTGTTCAAGGATAGGTTCAGGAGGTGAAGTAGATTGAGGTGTGGTTGAAGACTCAGGTTCAGAGATGAAAGCAGACTGATTTGGAATGTTAGATGTAGAGGTAAATGGAGGAGTGGAAGGAAGGATAGGATAAGAAGAAGGAGTATTAGAAGCAGATGGACTGTAAGTTGGAATTTCAACAGAAGGAAGAGATGACTCTGATGAAGTAGGAGAGATTGTGGTGAACATAGGAATGGTAGATTTTGTAGTAAGATAGGGAGCATATTTGTAAGGGAAGTTCTCTTCATAAAAATAAACATCCCTAGAAAATATAATTTTATGAGCATGTAGGTCATACAATTTATATGCCTTTTTGCCATAAGGGTATCCTAAGAAGATACATTTGGTTGCTCTTGGTGAAAACTTGTCTCTATGAGATTTTAAAGTGGAAGAAAAACAAAGGCAACCAAAGGTTTTGATATGAGAGTAGGTAGGGGTTTGATTGAGAAGCATTTCATAGGGGGTTTTGTAGGATAGAATAGGAGTAGGTGTTCTATTAATGAGATAAGTTGCAGTAAGGATACATTCTCCCCAGAATTTGATTGGTAAATGGGCTTGAAATCTTAATGCCCTGGCCACATTGAGCAAGTGTCTATGCTTTCTCTCAACCCTACCATTTTGTTGTGGGGTTTCTACACATGTACTTTGCTGTTCAATACCAAGTGATGTAAGAAAGGAGGAAAGAGTGTTATTAAAAAATTCTGAACCATTGTCAGATCTGATTGCTTTAACAGATGTATTAAACTGTGTCTGGACCATTTTTAGAAATGTGTGGATATATGTGAGAATTTGGGTTTTAGAAGAAAGTAAATAGTTCCAAGTAGTTCTTGAGAAGTCATCAACTATAGTGAGAAATGAATTAAATCCATTGTAGGTTTTATGATGGTATGGTCCCCACACATCACAGTGAATAAGAGCAAAAGGAATAGAGGCATGACTGTGACTTATTGGAAAGGGAATACGACATTGTTTAGCTAAATGACATACATCACAGATAATGTCCAGGTTTTTATTATTACAATCAATAGGGAAGTGTTTCAGGGATTGAAAAGGGGTATGACCTAGTCTAGTATGCCAGAGTTTGGCAGAATTGGAATGGAGTACAGAAGCTGATACACTAGGCTGCACAGTTGATGATATTCCATGTAAACTCAATTTATATAGGCCTTTTTCCACTTTACCAATCCCGTTCAAGCTCTTGTGGACTGAGTCCTGAAATAGGCAGTAAGAAGGTAAAAAGATTAAGGAGCAATTGCTGTGAGAAGTAAGTTTACTCACTGATAACAGATTAAAGGAAAATGCAGAACACACAAAACATTGTATAGTGTAATACCAAGAGAGAGATTAACGACGACGAATATGTGTGATCAAGTCAGTAAGACCATTAGGAAGAAAAATAATAGAAGGAAAGGGCTTAGGATCAACAAGTAAATGAAAAGAAGAAACAATATGGTCAAGAGCTCTAATCAATGATCCATTCCAGCTCATTACATGCATCACCGAATTGAGTAGAACTTGTAAAACTTGGAGTTGTAAAACACTTACCACCCACTTGTTCAGAAGGAGTACATGTGGAAGAGCAACTTTGATTGATCATATGCAGGAGTTTGTTGTAATGATCTTGAGACATGGAAACATTTCCATCTCCAAGATACTCACATCGATTGAGATGCAATGGCAAGATTAACATGAGTACCTTGAACGTAAGGATTAACGAGATTTGGCCTTCAAGTTCTTTGGCATTTTAGCCGGATCCGCTTGATGCCATGCAACTTGTGCCATTCAGAAATCTAGTAAAAAGAAGCAACCGGATTTGGTGTGTCCTGTACCTCCACAAAGGATCACAAATCAAGTTTCCTTTAAGATTTCCTCTTTGTTATTTCCAAGAGAGCCTTTATTACCACCGGTGTTATATCCTTTGTTATTTCCGTAAGGTTTTAGCAAACAATGCAGTTGACATACTGGAGTCTATAATCACTGAATTTGGTGTTTGTAATATAGAGCATTCTTTGATTCTCTCATCTTGCATTAACAAGGACAAACATGCACTTATGTTAGGAAGAGGAGTCATAGCAAGTATAGTACTTCTAATTCCAGAATATGATTCATTTAGGCCAATCAGAAACTGTGTGACTCTTTGAATCTGGTTATACTCCTCCATCTTTTTAAGCAGCCACAGAGCAAGAACATACACACTTAGGCATATTGCTTGCCTCTTCAAATCCATCCCAAATGGACCTGAATTTTGTGAAGAAGTAAGCGAAATAGACATATTTCCTTGTTGTAAATTCATCATTTCTTTCTTAATCTGAAATATTTGAGTTCCATTCCTCGAGTAAAACGACATTCCAAGTCATCCCAAATTTCCTTGGTCGCTTTTGAAATAAACCAGGCTTGCACCGATCTCGTGAGAAATAGCATTTAAAAGCCAAGAGATTAACATATCATTGCACCTTTGCCAATGAGATATGTATTTTGAATTCAGATTAGGTTTCTTGTGAACTCTAGTGACAATACCAAGTTTTAATTTGGAAGAAAGAGCTATCATCATAGCTCTTTTCCATTGATTGTAATTTGTGTTAGTGAGAACATGAGTGACCAAATTCATCCCTGGATGATCGTTTGGATACATATATAAAGGATGCGAAGCAGGAATAGAAAGATGTACCTCAACCGATTCATATTCATCTACTTCTTCAAATGTTTGCTCCTGTGAAGAATCTGATTTCTGTGAAGATTCTGATTTCTGCTGTGATTCTTCAATATTTTGATTATCTCCAGACATTCTCAATGAATTTCTCTAATTGTTTACGATTGCAGACATACAATTGAAGTTTGATCTAGGATGCGGAAGCATGAATTGCTCTGATACCATGAAGAATTGAGAATAGCTCAATTAATCATGAAAGCAAAGATGAAGGCTGAAAAAGAGAAACCATAGGAACTGGAAGCAGAAAGTTTGGAGAGAAGTTGTAATTTGCTTTCTGATTATATGTATCACTTTACAATGATGAGATTGCATACATTTATATGAAGAATAAAGAAAAATATCTATCAACAACCTAACAAACTAAATCCAGTTGTGTAACAGCTTCAATCAAACAGAATACAACAACTTTCAGTTAGTTACACTCGACACCCTTGTATTTCTGTAGACAGACACTCGATTCCCCTGAATTAGTGTAACTGATAATAACTGTCATTTATATATTTCACTCGACACCCTTAGAGTCTTGCACTTGTTCACTCGACACCCTTAAATTCTCTGAGGCTGAATTCTGTTTTGCCTTTGCTGTAGCAGATGAATGTTCTTCATCTGTATCTCCTTCTCCTTCATCATTTATAGCAGCCCAATGAAAGTCTGTAGATAAGTGAAGCAATAAATCATGAAGGCAAGGAAATGACCTTTAAGGGAAGAAAGAGTTGCTGGGGAATACAAAATGTTTTTCGACTACTATGTAGTTGTTATTGCTAATATATTTTGAAATTTCCAATGAATATAGCATCCCAGGATTTCCTCTTCTTAGGATTCTGGCTCATCCATTCATGCCTCATCCTTTAGTCTTTTCTTTAATTTCATTATCTATATATATTTTTGAGAATACTAAACAGAAGATCTGCAATTAAAGTATTAATAGAAAACCATAGTTCAATCTTAAAGTTTTGCAAAATGGATATAGATCTGAGAGTAAGACTTAGGATTTGGCCAAATTCGAATATATAATTGTCGGCTGTACATTTATACAGAAATAATGTAAATTAATTGAAGAATTTGTAACAGAAAGTTATTATAACAGTGTTAACATATACCATTCAAAAGTGCTATAGGCTGACTTCCACATCAAATACCAAAAGTTGAATTAATCCTACCTAAAAATTTAACTGATGTATCAATATAAAGATATTATTTATGTGAATTTCATCAAAGTATAACTTTTTTCCAGGTCCACTACCACAAATTTGCAGAAGCCAAAAAAATAAAAAAAATAATAAATTGTAAATTTGATGTTTTCATGTGATGTCATCAGATCTGCTAGTATCTGTGGGATCAGAAATGAAATTAAGTTCCGTGAGTATAATTAATTACCAGTAGTTTCGTGTGAAGTTTGAGCAAAAAAGGCTGCGATCTCCCTTTTGCGTATGTTGGTATCACCAATGGCGACGGACGTAAAGTTTGGAAAAACTTTGGTCGCAGCTATGAATGTGAATGCATCGTAGGTGTAGAATCCCTTGGCATGGCAATCGCTGTCATTACGGTGCAAGAGCATTTGTTCAAATAGAGCTCTGGGAATCAGACTACTGATGTGAGGTCCCCCCCCGGAAGGTGGGGTCGGTCCTGGTCCTGGTCCTGGTCCCGGTGGGGTAGGTGGGGTAGGACCATGAGGGCATTGACTTCGACAAGCACCAGGGACGCAGTAGGAAGAAGTGCTGCCGCACCAACCCCAATTGCTGCAACAAAGTCCTCCGGGGCACAGTGTAGCCCCAGTCTGGGATCCACATTGCTCGGCAGATGCCGTAAGTAATAGGGAGACCCAAGGTCTCATTTCATTTCTTTCGATTACGTTGAAACGGGACGGAAGAGCGTGGGGATTTTATTTTATATATAGGAGAACTCCAACATTAATTAGCAACATGCCCTTTCGAGGCGGGATAATGATAAAAAAATTATACTACTATATTTTTATATTTTGATGAAGTATTTATTGTCTAATTACCGTGCACTCGTTAGTCGTTAACGCCTAAATCCAAGGACCAACAAAAACATTACTCCCCTCCGTTTCTAAATAATAGTTCCTTTTTATTTTTTTCTATTCTAAAAAAACTATCTTCTTTCCAAAAAGAATTAAAAAAATTTATCACTTTATCATTATTTATTTTATCTACTTTAATTATGGTCGCGTGCTCAAGGGCATTAAAGAAAATTACATATTATACCAATATTTATAATGCAGTGATTTACTTTTTTTTAAACGATGTGTCGAGTAAAAGAAACGATTATTTGAAAACGGAGGGAGTACTATGCAACACCCAAACCATATTAAAGAATGATTAAAATATAATTTGGTCCATAAACTTAACACTTTTTCTTATAATGATTTTAGACGTTGAAAATTTCATATGGTGGTCCTTTAAATCAACATTTTTACTCTCATTTAGGTAGCGTTTGGTAACATTTCTATTTCTTTTTTTTTGTTTCACTTGTTTCTGTTTCACTTTATTTCTGTTTCTTTTCTGATTTTAGATTAGAAACGACGAAACATGTTTGATAATGCTTCTATTTCGTAATGAAAAAGAAATATAAGCATGTCTTGTTTGATAAAAATTTCTATTTCCTTTTACAAAGTTAAATATTTTCAAAAAAAATTAACACATTACAACTTCATGATATATCATATCCAACTTTAAGGGGTAGACATTTCATGATATATCATATCCAACTTCATGATATATCATAGTTGTCTAGCAATTTCATCCCTTAACGCAGACATTTCTCTGATTCGACGCTGAGAAATATCTATCTGAATAGGATTTTGAGAATTATTTCCAAGAGCTGCACCAACATCGCCATACTCATCAAATAAAGGATCCATTGTATCTTTTGTGAGTCGCCTTATGAAGTTATGAATTGTGCAACATGCAATAGGGACGCATTTTGAGTACGCACCTGGAAGAGGAGGCATTTGCTTCAAAATTGGAAATCGAGCTTTTAGCACTCGAAACAACGCCTATCACATTACGCAAGGATGAATGACGATAGTTGAACAACTCTTCCAATCCCATTGGTTGCCTACCACGATAATCATTTAAATGATATCTTTCTCCCCGATATGGTGATAAAAATCCTGGCATGTTTGTGAAACCCGCATCTACAACATAGTACTTACCTGCCATCATTAAGGTTTATTGTACATAAATATTATTAGAGAATAAACATACACACGCACGCTTGATTTCTCAAAAAATACCTGGAATTGGCATTGGAAATCCATATTCTGACCTAGTTGCAGTTTCAAGAATTATTCTCGAATCATTTGCAGTTCCTTCCCAACCAGAGATAAGAAAAGTAAAACACATGTCGAATGAACATACGCAAACTATATTTTGAGTAGGTTCAATTTTTTTCCACGATAAGGAATTTGATCAGTTATTGGGACACTTGCTGAGATGTGTGTTCCATCAATAGCTCCAACACAGTCCTAAAAATAGATTACTTGTCAAATTAAGATTATCCATAATAAATTTGAACCCAGTATTATTAGAGTGAAAATAAACATTTACCTGAAAAAATGGATAATATCGCCGATCATGCCTAACTTCAAGGGGCACAACATTTTGATCGGGGGGAGTGATTAATGATACACCAAGTTTGCACACCAGTTTCAACACATGATTGAAATATTTTGATATTGTCTGCCCAGAATGCTGAAACCGTTCTGCTACTATACGATTTCTTTGATTATGGGAAAGGACAAGTAGAAAGATTGCCACTAGCTCTTGAGCAGTTATATACCTTGAATGTCTCAAACCACACATGTTCTTCAGTTCCTTACAAAAAGCTATAAAAATATGTGGTTCCATCCTAAAACTTTCGTAACACCTACTTTCATTACCATTAAGTACTTCCAACAAATAGTCATGACCTTTAAGCATTGAAGTCTTACAAGGTTTCTTATCCAAATATAACTGATAGTACTCTGCTATTCCAAGCGCAAACAAACAACTCATTATGTCTTCTTCATCTTCATCTTCAATCGCATCAATAATTTCAATGACATCATTACAATCACTAGTTATGAAAATATCCATCTTGTTAAATAAGAGCATTATAAGAAGCATAATAGATCAAAAGCGAAACATACCGATTTTCGCATAAGTCATATAAACTAGAAGGTTCATTCTAAAATAAAGAACATTTACCGTACCAATTGTTCATAATTTAAGACTATAAAATAATAACATCCCAAGTATATTATAAATTAAAAATCTCTCAAGTTCAAGCGAAGAAATTAAACACCACCTAAAACATCCCAAATTCATGATCTTAAAGGGATCCATATTTAACACTACAAATTAAAACACCCCACCCTCATTGGTTCATCACAAAGTCTTTTCTCCTATCAGCAGGCAATGTCAAAAATCCAACCCTCATAAATGGATCTTCACGTAACACTTTCATTGCTTTTGCAAAAGACACTCCGTCAATGTCATTAAGCTCCTTCAATGCATTGACACATTCTACAAACTGAGCGAGGTCTTCATTCGACTTGACATGAGTGTCACCGCCATTATCATCAATAGTATCAGACTTCTGGGAGGTTTCGCCCAATCGCTTCTCCATTATCTCAGTCCTTTTTTTTTGGCATTTTCACTCATTTGTTGCATAAACAGTCCAAGATTAGAGGCAAAGCTATTACGACGCTTATCTTTTCTTAGTATCTCTCTTTTCAAACGCTTTTCTTTTTGGACTTCTACACATTCATCTTCTTCTTTTCCTAAAACTTGTAGGTCTTCATTATCATCATCATTCTCAGAGTCTGAAGGCATTTTGGTTGAAGGATGGGCATTTTCACCGGTTGCAGTAGTATCCCCAAATATAATTTGCAACTTCGGAAAGTAAGGACACCCATTCTTGCGAAACTGATCACAACCTTTTATCACCTACCAATTAAGTAATTCATTCATCATATCAGGTTTTAGACATAAAATAAAAATAGTACACTAAATGATGACACGAAACAAAATTATGGTTGTTACCTTTTTAAGCTTTTCCCACACTTGATCTTCAGCATAAATCATCCCTGTTTCAGGATTTACAACAATTCCAGTTTCCTTAGATATATTCTTAAAACAAGTGTAGTCCTTCCTCAACTTATTGAACTTATTAGTACACTGAGCCTTTGTAATACTATAGTCCTTTAGCTCATTGATTATGAAATTCCAACCTCCTCTTGAGAAAGTAGTAGTCGTACGATTACCTTTATGGACCTCTTCTACCATAGCATCAAGAAACTTATACAGAACCACTTTAGTCCAGATAACCCTTTCATCATCATCTTCATTCTTTTCAACTTTTTCCTTCCCTCTTTTATTATTCTTCCCTTTCGTGTTTAAAATTTGTACTTCATCATCATCGATCGATTCAACCAAATTACTAGAGCTTCTACGGAAAGATTCCATCTAAGCACACGGTTGACACATAAGATAAGGTTGAGTAAAGTTAGAGAAAACAAAAGCGATATATCGAGGGTGACATAAAATTACTAGATCTTCTAAGTATACTCTATTCAATTACTAAATTCAAATTTTATAGCTAGCAAGAGGTAGTCAATATTTTAGTATGTGTGCTTTGCGGGTTACTGCTGTAATGATAATTTAGATGCTTTCTCATAGGTCGACTCGATACCAGCAGTTTTCGGTGTTACCCGAGACCCTTTCATCGTTTTTATATCTAATCTGTTTGCCATCTTAGGTAAAGTTCATTTTTCGTGCTTTATGCCCAATGTAGTATTCAGTTTGTTCTTCAGCCAAAATGAAACAAATGCAATTGGAGCTACACCTTCAATAAATTAACATAATTAGGTTTTGTTACAGAAGATTCATTGACCATTTGACCTTGTTTTGCTTGATGTAGGTTTAAGGTCTCTATATACGCTAATTTCTGAAAGTATGGGTGACTTGGAGTATTTGCAGGTGAACTTTCTATTTTTGTCCCTAATTTTCTGATGCTTTTTTGGCACTTATTTTTATCTTTTTCTGAATTCAGTTTGACTTTACATGTAGTTGGTTAATAGTGCAAAATTAAAAATTGTAAACAAGATTGTTTCATTCCAGTTCAGGTGTTTGTTTTGGTCGTATGCAATGGTCCATGGACAAGGGTGAGGTAAGTTCAAGTCATCTATGTACCTCCGAGACAACTAGGTACTTTAATTGATAATTGTTCTTACAAAATATACTTTTTAAAATTTGATGATACTCCACATAACAACTTATATTACATTTGTAATGGAATATCTCTGACTAATAATTTAATGGTGAATTCATTCGATTCAAGCTCAATGATGCAAAACTTTTTCATTCAATAATGCTTTTGGATGATCCCCAACAGCCTCCTAATTTATGACTACCTATTTTTCATACACACATCACACATGTACAACCAATAACTGTGGAGCACTTTGAACTACAATTTCAATATCAGGCCTTTGGTTGGTGAAGTAGTTGGTGGTGGTCAAACAATCAAAAAAGATAAATTATCCATCCTTATAGATTGAGGAGAGGGGGAGAGAGACCATGGTGGTGGGAGACATACCAGCACTTTGCGCAGAAGAGACTTTGCGCAACAGCAGCGACTGAGGAAAAGATGACGGCTTTTGGAGGGATTTTTCTCAAGCCGTTGCAGCCTTGCAGGAGATGAGAGACGATGACTTTGCGCAGAGAGACGGACAACAACGACTAAGGAGAAGATGACGGCTTTTGCAAGGATTTTTCTCAAGCCGTTGCAGCCTTGCAGGAGATGAGAGACGGACGACTGGGGCGGAGAAAGACAGACAACAGCGACTAAGGAGAAGATGACGGGTTTTGCAGGGTTTTTCGCAAGCCGTAATATTACGGGAATTACCCTTCCGTGTTTTTGGAAAAGAAACGTTTCCACCGCGCGAGAAATAATTTTTTTTCGTTTCTTAAATGTGGGGAAAAACAGGAAACGTTTCAAGTTATAAAGAAATAAAAATAGTTACCAAACACATTTTTATTTCTAATTTTCACCAAAAATTAGAAATAGACACAAAAATATTAGAAACGAAATGGTTATCAAACAAGCCCTTAGTGTCTAGCTCCATCACTGTTACCATTTTCGTTAAATTTTCATTTAATTAACAAATTTGCTCTTACTAGATGTTGAGTTGGCTGCCCGAATGCCCTTGATCATATAACTGGGAAGGAAGGAATCAAGCTCTGGAAAGCGCCTACACCTAATGCGGTCTAACTTGAGTGGGGTCGAGATTGTTAACTCGAGTTACGGTCTACTAATTAGCTCCACTGCTTAAAGATTGGGTCTAAAATAACTCGGGTTTGCCACCGAGATCGAAAAAATTGTCCAATGGGTTGTTCAAGATTGATGGAATGGTGAGTATGGGTGGGAGAAAGTAGTTGATCACAACAATACTTGGGGTGACTATGCTAGCAGTTCACGTAATTGACTAGAACTGAGATGTAGGTGATGACAAGGATATCTGGGCTTGGAGTTCTTCTTGGAATATGTTTGATATGTGTACTTTCGGTATTTTTCTGGTTCTTAAGCCTTTGTTGTGACTGAAACCTGAAAGAGAAAGCATTGTTAGGGTGTTGGGAGGTTGTCTCAACTAAAACCCTCCGGTGTGAGAGTCAATAACAGGGTAATAGTGACTGGTGCCAAGCGTTCCCTGATACTTCTAGTGGAAACTTGTATTGATATTGTGCGTTGTGTGCTTGAGAGTGTGAGAGAGAGTGTACCTTCTTCAAGGTGGTGGGGTTTCCTTTCATAGTCCTTGTCTTAAGTCTCAAGTTAGAGTGGGTGGTTTGGATGTGAGGACCTGTTGTTGGACGGCTAGCTGGCGGTCCCCTATTGGCCGGTATATTATGTGTAGTAATTACGATGGTTTGCATGGCGTACCCACGTCCTTTGAACATGGAGTCGACACCTGGTCACTATGTACAGTGCTAATGTCTTTGAAGAGTTCGTCCGCCGAGCATGGTCGTTCTTCGTGTAAGTCCAGTTGGCAACTGACAAGGCTAGAAGGGGGGTGAATAGCCTTTTAAAAACTTTGAGGATGGATTTGAAAAGCTTTATAAGTTTGCAGCGGAATTTGTAATTTTGTCAGTCAGTTGATACAGTGTTAGCTGGCTGATGTTTTTAAAGAAGCTGAAGCTGATAAATATTGGTCAGCTAGCTTGCACAATTGTTTGTAAAATATTCTTTTTAAAATAGATCATTGAATATAAAGAAAGAGCTGAAGAACAATTTATCAAAACAATTAAGTAAACAATTTATGTAAATAACTGGCTGACACTTAAATAGATCAAGACTTCTTAAGTGTTAGATCGGTTTGTAAGAGCTGATGAAATAAATGACAGATAAATTGAAGTGGTTCACAGTAAAACTGCTATGTCCACTACCAAGTTGGTCAAACTTGGATTTTTGAAGTGTACTAATTTTGTTAAAAATCTAGTTGATCTCTAATTGATCAGTGTACAACAAAAGATCAGTGTTTATGGAGTATGATTGAATAACATTCAAACTCGTGAGACAAACTGACTTATTTCTAAAGAATATGAAGTAAGTCACTCAGTGTTTGTCTAAACAATAACTAGAAAGAAATTAACATTGAAGAGTATATTTAGCTAAAGTTTAAGAAGGCTAAGGCACATTGAGGATTTCTTTAAAAGTATGAATGCTTCAGACTTCAGTATTTCTTTAATTGATTCCTAAGGGTATTTATTGATGATCTTGAAGAGTAGCCCGTTAGGAACACATTTGAATTTGAAATGTGTTAAGCTATACATACGTATCTTCTCACAAGATCACAGGGATCCTGTTAGAAAGATAACGCACAGAGTATCTACCAAAACACAAAATAGGAAAGTGTAAGTACTAGAGAATGTTCAAGTAAAAGAGGTAAAGAAGCTGACACTTTAAAAACTATGGCCAGCTGATAGAAGTGACTGACAAAGAATTATGTCATAAGCTGACCAAAATGAAATAACTTATAAGTTTTTGGCTGACACCAAGTGGAATGATTTTAAGCAAATTTTTTTAATTTAAGGCAAGATTCAACACTTCGGCTAGATGGTCGGCCGTGCTCGGCCTTCAGGGTGATCATCGGCCTGCCGAGGGTCCTCGATTAGCTCATCTGTGGTCGTCTGTCAACCAGACGTATTGTTGGCTGGTGGGCCCCTTCTAGATCGCGTTGGTGGCCACGTGTCCTTCCACGTGGGAGGTTCTAGGTCGGGTCCCTTCAGTTACCCCCGATTTCCCAAGTGAAAAGATTTATCCTTAGGTTGGAAAGTATAGCTCGATTTGTCTTTATCTTGTCGCTGAGCATTATCGTCTCCTTGAATTATTTGACCATACCGATAACTTGTCCAGATCGTTTTGTTCGGCTTTGCCAATCGAGCATGGGTGTTTCTTGAACACTTAGTCTTCACTTACTCGAGCTGGTCAACCGAGGGTGATTTTTGTGGAGTCCCCAAGCTTGTGGTCGATTTGCATGGGGAACTGATGCATCGTTTGCCATTAATAGTGTGGTTATCGAATTGTCATTAGTGTGTCAAATCACTTAGTTTTCGTGATTATTACGCCGTCTCTTAGGCATCGAAACGACGTCGCCCATGCAAGTCTTTGACACACGTCATTCAGCAATCAATTAGGTAAGGTTCACGTGTTTTCTAATCGGGTTGACCCGACGTCTTCGGGTCATATAAAAGACGTCTTTTTCGGCTTTCCCTATTCGTTTCTACAACTTTCCGAGTTTTTCCCTCCTAAACGTGCTTTGAAGGTGAATTTTTCTTCCAACAATTTCTTTCATTTCTTGCTTCCTTAAGTTGTTTTTCCTCTTGCAACTTAGTACCCCAGGTTCGCCTTCTCCTTCTAGTTCTATTGTGGTCATTTTTTTCACTATTTTTGAGTTGATTTGAGTGCGTTCTAGGTCTGTTTTCCTTTCCAGCGAGTTATTCGCCGTTTTCTGATGTTCTGGTGTTAACTCTAGTGACCACCTTTTTCAGGTCCTCGATTTTGCTTACTCTTCTCCCGAACGCACCTCTTGCTCGCAGGTACTTGCCTTTTCGTTCATTGCTTTTACTTTGCAGTTTCTAGGTTAGGTTTCATGAGACTTGTTTTTGACTTCACGCCGAATGGGTCTTGCTCTACCTCGACTTTTTCTTTGGATAGTTCTACCACTATTTCGCAGTCGGAGATGAGGACCAAAAATGTGAGTCCGGATCCAGTGTACGCTCGGTCTCCTACTAGTCGAAGGGTATATTTTCAGACCAATGGTACTTGGAAGATCGTTCTACCTAGCCGAGCAAAGACCCTTTTACTGGGAAGGGGGTATGACTTGAAGGTTTTTCTGGCTCTAGCCGATGATGATTACATGACCAGGGATCTCTCCTTCGGCACTGCTATGTTAGTTTGTAGGGATAAGGATTATGCCTTTAGATGTTTGTTCAATCAATATTTTCGGGAGGCCGTCACCGACGAAGTTGTTGCTTCCAATAGGGATTTAGCGAGCAAGAAAAGAGTGGAGGCCTCTTCTGCTGCTGCCGGGGTCGAGGACGACTCCAGTGGCGCGAGCATGCAGACCGATAAAAGGAAAATCAATGCTAGTGGTCGCTGGCGAGGTGGGGGTTGATGCAGGCTTGAAAACATCTTGTCGGATACATAAGGAATAGAGGAATAGTATGCATTTAGAGGATTTGATCGCATGGGATGAGAAATATAATCATAGTCGGAAAAGATTCCGAGGATCGGTTCCCCATGATTCACTTGATTTGGACAAACTCCTGGGTCGTCGTGACAAAGTAGAATTCTACATGACGTTTTTCAAAATGCGACTTTGCTTGCCACTTGATCCCCTAGTTTGTGATCTTCTCAAGGAGGTTGGTGCCCATCCTTTAGATCTCTCTTTTAACCTTGTGAGATACTTTCAAAAATCTCTATATAAAGCAGTTTGGAGCAAGGATTAAAAAAACCCGGATAAGACATAGAACTCGGTACAAACATTTCACTTATCCCTTCAAGCTACTCCTTCCTTGAAATGTTTCAGTTCTCATGATAGAAGATATAAGAGAATAGAGTATAGAAGGATTGAAGAAATCATTCATCACTCAATGATATTCCTTCTTTGATTTACTTCAATTCAGAGCTGGACACACATCTGATTCCTTTAAGCAATTCTTCCCTTGATGTGTTCCAGTCCTCAAACAATTACTAGATGTTCTTTCACCTCTCATTCATTTCTAGTTCTTGTTTAGACAATCATTGTATTCTTCCCTACTTCTTCCTAATCTAAAAAGAATACTTGATTGTTGCACGAGTATGATTGTTACTCAATCATACTCCTCAAACACTGATTTTTGTTGTACACAGATCCGTTAATGATCACTTATAATTTCAATATATTTAGTGCACTTCAAAATCCAAGTTTGACCAACTTGGTAGTGGACGTAGCAGTTTTAACACTATGAACCACTCCAAATACTATGTTCTTCTATCTGCTATTTTTACTATTCATACACTTAAGTAGTTTCTATCTACTTAAGTGTTTAACAATTACATTCCTGAATTATTTATATATTTGATTTTATATATTGTACTTCAATTCAGTCTCTATACTTAAGTTATCAAAAGAAAACCAAATCAATCTGTTTTACATTCAACAACTGCTACCTAAACTGTTTTCATATTCAGCAGATGCTACCTGCTCTGAAAATTTATCTTTTCCACTGCATCTTTTGAAAGTTTTCAAAATAACCCTTAAAGTTTTTAAAAGGCTATTCACCCCCCTCTAGCCTTATTTCGTTACCAACTTGACTTACAATTGGTATCAGAGCCTAACTTTTTGAAAAATCTATTTTTCCAAGTTTAACAACTTGAAAGATTGATTATGGCAACTTCAAAAACTTTTCAATCACATACTTTTATTCAATACATTTTTGATAAAGATCACTTTGATATATGGAAAGAAAGAATTACAAAATTTATGAACAATATAGATAAATGACTGATGGAATGTATAAAGAAATAAATCTAGTTCTCAAATATATTATTTCATTTGTTTCATGAAAAATTTTCTTTTGATTATTTTCTCAAAATTAATTTTTGCAAAAGATATATTTTAAATATAATTTTTTTTAGAAAACCTTTTGCTGTTTTAAACTAAAAATGTTGACATATTTATTAAAGAGAAATATTTTATACTGACAGAAGTTTATCTTCTCAATTGTCAATAGGAACGAAAGTATCTGCTAGTAACTCACAGTTTGAAAATTGAAGGATTATCAATACTTTGTCTTCAAAATTTTCACACTCTTTAAAAAGTATTTATGATTTCCTTGACAACATGTTTTTGTAAGGGAGATGATGTGCACAAAAACACAACTCGGGCAAGAATACCTGGTCGTATCAAGTAATAAAATGTATACCTAAGTACGAGTTATCGATCCCACAGAGAAAAGTATGTAATTCTCACTCCATCTAAGTACCAAAATTAGACTAACTAATTATATTTGAGCGAAAAGAAAATGAATTAAAATATAAAATATAAACAACCTAAGAAATCTATTAAATCTAATCTACTACAGAGATGGTTTGGTAGCAACAAATCAAGATAAAAAATATAGGAGTGCAATATTTATAGTCTAGCTGGTATTTAATTTTAATCATCTTTTTACTTTTCTTTAACTCAAGTCTTGGTAGTCGGGCGCACTATAATATTCATTACGGGCTATCGCAACGTATAGCAAATCTAGCTACAACTCCAAGCTACGAGCTCCCGCGTCTTATAACATATGAGAAAATAGTCGCATTTCAAAACAAGCACATAATGACTATCTACGCACGATCTCCTCTCGGTTTCACGTAACGCAAACAATTATTATGATTTTCAGAATTAATAGGACGGGCTCTCGCATCTTATAATATTCATTACGGGCTATCGCAACGTATAGCAAATCTAGCTACAACTCCAAGCTACGGGCTCCCGCGTCTTATAACATATGAGAAAATAGTCGCATTTCAAAACAAGCACATAATGACTATCTACGCACGATCTCCTCTCGGTTTCACGTAACGCAAACAATTATTATGATTTTCAGAATTAATAGGACGGGCTCTCGCATCTTATCCTATAATTCTAGTGATCATCTAATGGTTTGCTACGCCATTAAAAGCATGAAGAACACACAATAATAACCAAACACATGGGTAATACTTCGCAAAAAAAAATCTCTAAAATTTTCTACAAATCATGTTGATAGTCGAGACAACAAAATTAGTTAACTACGGGCTCTCGTATCGTATAGTCAACATTAACCTCCCCAACCTTGCGAATGGCTAATGTGCTTCGATCGCGTGTCAAACCAAGTCTCACAATGGCTATCGGTGTGTGTCACAAAACACCAACTGTTAAATTGATATGTCCGAAATATAAAGATAGCTCTCACGGATCATAAATATTTCTAAAATCATTTAATTAATTTTCAATCAATTAAAAGCATAAAGTCCACAAAATAATAACCTAACATGAATGTGTACTAAATAAAGAGAGAGATTAGATTAAATCACTACATTTAACATAGAAAAATAATTACATTTTCATAAATAAATTACGCACAAATCAATTCAACATTTACAAAATTAATCAACCCTATAAATCATAACAACTATCGTAAAATAGAGATATGAAGAATTAAACCGAACAAATCGCAAATCAGGGGTTGAAATCATTTGTAGATGCATCATTGGCCCTTGATTTGAAGTTCCAAACCATCAATGGTGATCGATCAATGGAGGAGCAGAAGAAATTTTGGAAGAAATGGGGTTGGTGCCCCATTTTGGGAGCAATGTCCCGAAATGGGGACTTGGTTTTTTGCAAATGAAGGCAGGCTGGGAGTATATGAAGAAGACAATGGAGTCAGGGGCAGCTTGGGTAGATTATGGAGGTTTGGGGGCTAAAATGGAAGGAAATAGAGCAATGGGGCACGACTGGGCAGTGATGAAGAATCCAGTAATTGTGTCGGCCTCCCCTGCCATTTTGCAAGTTTGCTTTGGTACCCTTGGGTTTCCTGGAATTGCTGACGAAGGTCCTTCCCCTCCCAACTCTCTCAATTAAGCCCTTTGTTAGTGCTGTTAGCCCCCGTTAACTCTAATTTGTCTTGGAACCCTTAACGAACTTAAGAGACATTGACCGAATGATTTGTAATTCAACTTTGCAGCCCGAAATTGCCTCGAACTCCATGTTAATTACCATATAAATGCTCGATTATGCACGGAAACATATATTAAATACAAATACACAAATAATAATATTTTTAAAGCATAATTAACTCAAAAATAACATAAAATAAAAGGAAATTCTCTGAAAAATTCATGGAAATCTTGGGCTCATCAGGAGATGGCTGATATAATTACTAAAGTTTATAAAGCTGATATGTTGAACATAAGTAAGATATACATGAAGCACTATCTACAATGAATAAATTCTTAAATTCTATATTTTTCCAAGTAATTCATGCATATCTCAACTGATCATCTCTCCCTCAGCAAGTTCACTCATTCCTATGCTAAATTTCACTCTTTTTGGCATGAGTTGAACATCTGTTAAATTTCACACTTTGCTCAGCTAAGTTACCATTTTAAATGTTTTATCCAAAAACTATTTTTGAAAAACTTTTCTCTATTATATATCTCATCTATGGACTTCATCTGTGTATTAAGAAACCTGATCAATATGATTATGCCCTTAACTTGGTTTCTATTCCTAAGTGATTGAAGTAAGTCTGTTGACTTATTTTGAGATCAATCACTAGCAGCTATATGAAGGATATTTTTTTAAATATTTAGATTTATCTTATCAACTTCATTTGTTTTGTATGCTCTCAACACTTCAATACTCTTTATTTCAAAACAGCTGCTCTTCGTGTCATATCTGTTTAAGTCTTGTTACTTATATTTTCATAGACAGACTTGTCTGAATCTTTGGAAATTGACATATCAATATATTCATCTGCGAGATTCTTGAGATCTTACTTTTAGAAAAGGAGAGTGCATTCTTGGGTATGTACTTGAATTGTTATGCAACATGTAGTCACACAAAACTTGTGTAGTGGTGGTGGAGCTTGTATAACATTTCTTTGATACTTATTGGATTTACTTGCGCATCAAGTAGTCACGTAAAACTTGTGTAGTTGTGGTGGAGACTGCACAAAAATCCTATAAACCCTGGTACTTCATATTTAAGGAATGGGTGCACACTTTCCTATATTTCAGTACTTGCATGCTTTTATTCATAATTCTATGTTCCTATTAAAAAGTGCTCTCAGGATTTTCTTTAATGAACATATATTCTTTTGTCAAAACAAATAAGATCTTTTGATTTCTATCTTATCATTTTTTACTTAACCAATCTCTTGTAAGTTCATAACACGTGACAGATTTCTCTTGACTTACTGGAAAGACACTATGAAGGAAGTATACAAAAACAAATCAATTCAGCTGATAGCAAGACAAATTGAACCCAAAGTTCAAATCAAACACTTCATGAAAAGAGATATATTTATGCAAAGAAATGCTTAAGCTGAGGAGGACTTTTCAAAACAAATATTAACAGATCAAGACATAAATCTTCAATCACTGATGATATATTTTTTGTTGATATGATATTGATTTTTGCTAATTTCAATAAAAGGATTAAAAATTTTATTTAAATTATTGTTGAAACATTTCATTTTGCTTTTTTTTTTGATAAATTATCTTTACTTGAGTCAAATGAGACTCAAGAAGTTTCTAACAATTTTAAGTTTCTTGTGATAGGAAACTCTAAATAGCTCAGTACAATAACAAGTCAGTATCATCAAGTACACTACACGCTGATAATTTATATGATCAAACTTCACATCAGCAGGAAGACCAAACTCATTCAGTTGAAATACTATCTGTCGATCTTATAAAAGTAGATGCCTCACAAGTAGATGAACCATTTTCTTTATTGCTTAACCCATCTACTAATAAATCTAGATAAAGCTTTGGAAGATCATCAAAAGATTGAGGCTATGCAAAGAAGCAACTAAGCAAGAAGTCTCTAAATTAAAGAGGAGACAATGATTCACATATCTGGATCTCCATGTCTCTAAATCTCTTAATTCATGCTGCTTCTAACATTTTATGCAGATACTTCTAACATATCTGGATCTCCTTGTCTCTAAATCTCTTAATCATCAAAAGATTGAGGCTATGCTGCTTCTAACATTTTATGTAGGGACAACTTTCTTTAAATACTGGTCTCTTCATAAAATATCCCTGTTAAATACTAACATATGCAGGACTTGTAACCATACCTCCAGCTTATGGCTAGCAGCAGATGAATGCAACTCTTCAGTCTCTACCTTCTGATGGTTACATTGGAAGTCAAAGATTATCTTCAAATATCAGCAGATACTTCAGCAGAAGCATTTCATTAAGGCTTACATGTTAAAGCTATTTATTCCCCCTGCTGAATTCCTGTTTTGGCTGAAATTCATCTACCTATTGAAAATTTTCACCTGAATTTATGGATAATTCATTATTCATCTGCCACATCATCTACTCAAAATATCTTATCAGCTGATGTTAAACTGTTGGTCCCGAAGTAGGCTCAATCTAGGCTAGAAGGGGGGGTTGAATAGCCTAGATATGTTTTTATAAAACTTTTTCTTTTAAGAACACTTCTAAAGGATTTATGAAATGTTTGAATAGAAGTGCTTAGGCAGCGGAAACAAATTAGATTATGAAATTATCAAGAGTCTTTGTTAAGGCGTGAGAATCCGGAACAGTTAAACACAATCAATTAAAGTGAGAGATAAGAAGAGTTTAAACTGCACGCAGGAATTTGAAGTGGTTCGTACTGTGAATAGTACTACATCCACTACCAAAGTGGTTAGCTTTGGATTTTAAAAGTGCACTTGTTTTATCCACTAGGTTTATGATTTAGATCTCTAATGGATCGTGTACAAAATGAATTTTTAACCAAGTGTATAAAGGTGAGAGAGACAATCAATGAATAATTGTTCTCCACACGTGCAGAAATTAAGAACAGTTTAAAGACAAACAGAATGAAGCTGAGAAAGAATTTAAGATGGCAGATCTGCAGCTTCAGAAAGTTTGGTGAAGTGTTAGCCCTTGTCCTTTGATCTCTTGAATGCTTGAGTGATGAAGATGAAGCTTGAGAGTTTAATGCGCAAGAGTTATTTCTTCAGATCTTCAAAACTTGAATATATACCAGGAAGAGACCTTTTGACCGTTGGTTTCAAATCAGAGATAATTGAGTCCAACGTTCTTTTGCATTGAATGCAATTCGGCGCTTTGGGAGAAGAAAGCGACCAGTCATCGAGATGCGGTGTGCGAGAGAGACATTACTAAACGAGTAATGTTTGAGTGCGAGCTTTGCGGCTTGGAAAGTCTTCTTAGCCAAAAGCGGGTAATGTCTTCGATCTTGATTTTCGAGGATTCGATGCAGACGGTTGTCATTATGCAGAGTTGACTTCTTGAAAAATTATCTGGTGAAGACATGATGACCAGATATTTTCGAAAATATCTGAATAGGTGTACACGTGTCATTGTTCCTTGATTTTGGCCAAATTTGATTTTCCGCTATTTGAGCAGACTTCAAAGTCTGCCTTGTCCTTCAAGAGGCTCTTGTAGAAGCTTCTTTGTTGGCGCCTAAGAACTAACACTTAGAAACTATTCTAAACAAAATGATTCTAAGGCAGTTGCCACACTAATCGATGCAGCGACTTTTTAGCCTCTTGTACAATAGAATCGAGAAGATGACTCAACCAAATCTAATCATAGGAATCAACAATCTCCTCTATTTGGTTGATGTCATCATCTCGACTTCTGACAGACTTTGGATCATGCTGAGATAATAGTATGTCTTAAGGAAATTTTTATTAAAAGCGAGACATACCTCTCGGAGGAAGTCTTAGTAGAGATAGCTAGACTAAGTACTTACGAGGATAAAAACATTAAGACAAAGTACTTAAGAAGAGCAAGGTTTAAATCTATAAGTATGCATGCGAGGATATAAAGATTTAAGCGCTAAGTTTAAATTGAGCGGATATATCGAGAAGGAAGCAATTTAAACTTTGAAAGAAACTTGAGACATCGTGATTAAACAAGGCTTGTTTAAGCAGCGAAGTTTTGGTAAAACGGCATGGTTTAACAACGGAATGCTGAGAACAAAATACCAACGAGAATCAAAATAGGTTGGGGTGAGTGCGTCTTCGTTCTAAGTAGTCTCCAACCATTCGGATTACGTCATTCGAGGCGTTCTCGGAGTCGGTTACGTTCCTCAATCGGGGCTTGATTCAAGAAGTGAGTAGCTCTCTCCTCACGATGGCACCAACCCTACTATTCGGCGGCCAGGCTCTTGCATTGGCTTCTTCGACGTGGTGCGGATTGGTGAAATCGGCAACCTCTCGTCGGCTAAAATTGCCCGAGCCATGGCGGTTTGAGCTCATTGAAAAGACCACGAATCTTGATTTGTTGAGAGTGCGACATCCGTCGGAGGCGGCTTGTTGATCTTGAACTAGGAACACGTGAGTTGTGAAGGCTGGCGATTGTCGTTCACTAGTTGATCAACAATCTTCCATATCAAAGATAGTGGCATGAGTAGCATTGAGGCCGTAGTTGAGCACATCAATCTGGCGTGCCATAGAAGAAAGCGTCTGTTGGTGAGCTAGGCGGTCGTTGTTCGCTCGAGAAGCTCGAGAATGGCGGGATCGCCAGCGGCACGGTAGGTAGAAGGGTTAAGGTTGACGAAATATGGTGGTTGAAGGTTGAGGCGGGGTTTGGAGAAGAGGAAGATGAAGCGGGGTTTGGAGGAGAAGAGGGTTTGGAATCAACCTCAATGTCAGTGGCTAAGGCTGGCGGCGAGAGAAGTGAAATCGAAGAAGAAGAGGAAACTTCTAAGAGGGAAGAAGGGAAGGGATAGTCGGGTAGAAGAATGAAGTTAGGAGAGGAAGGAGAAGGATAGAGAAGGTCGATATGGAGGAGAAGTCAAAGAGAAAGAGTGAGTGGCGAGGAGAGATGGTGGGAAAAAGAATTTGGTATAGATCGGAAGAGATGGAGATGGGGGTAAGATACTGAGAGATAGGGGGAAAGATTTACGGGGAAGGCGGTTTGATCTGAGAAGAGTAGATATGTGAGGGGCAAGAGAAGAGAAATGGTCAGGCATAGAAAAGGAAGAAGAGGAGGTAGATGGAGGCGAGTTTGAAGGAGCAGGTATAATGGCTAGAGTGGTGTCGGAAGAATGGTGGAGATGGGTTCAGGTGAATGGGGTGGAGAAGGGATAGAGTCTTGAGGTAGAGTGGGTGATAGAGCCACAGACTTTTCGAAGTCTGCGTTTCTTTGGCTTGGGAGCAGGGGAAGAATGCTCCTCCTCAACAACAGCAGGGGTTGAAGAGGCGGGTGAAGAAGGGGTGGCGGAGGCTCCTCCCAACAAAGCGGCATGGGCATTGAAGAAGTGAGTGGAGGGGAGGAAGAGGATATGGGAGAGGAAGGTGGGATGAAGGGAATGAAAGGTTCAGAAGGCTCGGTGCGTTTTGACTTACGTTTGCGGGGGCGAAGGGGAGCAGCCTCTTCGACTGGTTCAGCAGCTTCAACGGGTATTGAAGTAGGAGCGAATGGAGCAGCAGCCTTCTTTTTCTTTCTAGATGGAGGACCCGGCGGGATGAGCAGCAGGTGCTTGAGGAAGAAGCTTTCCTCTTTTTGGGAACCGGCTCCTCGCGGCAGATGAGGTGCTTTTCTTTGAAGGGGGCTTGAGGCATCTTGGAAGAAGCGAGCCTTGACAACTTCCTTGGATAGCTTCTTGGCTAGCTGCTTTGCCATGAAGGAGTCCACAGTAGTTTCAGGATTGATTTTAATGATCTTGAGTGGAGGAGGCTTCAAGGCATGAACGATGATCAAATTTGCCTCTATAATCATTACCATTGTAGACTATAAAGCATTTACAGCCGAAGATTTTAAAAAATCCAATGTTTGGGGTTTTACCTCTCCAAAGTTCATAGGGTGTTTTACCGTGAAATTTGTTGATCAATGATCTGTTTTGAGTAAAGCAGGCTGTATTGACTGCTTCTGCCCAGAAGTGTTTGGGCAACTTTGCTTCAGCAAGCATAGTTTTAGCAGCTTCGATAAGTGTTCTGTTCTTCCTTTCAGCAACGCCGTTTTGCTGTGGAGTTCTTACAGCAGAGAAGTTGTGCCCAATACCGTGATCATCACAATACTTTGCTATTCCATTGTTGGTGAACTTCGGTGCCATTGTCGTCGAGCGTCACGATTTCATCGAGTTTTTGCGTTTGCAATCTTACGAATAGTCTTTGTAAGAAGATCGTATGTGTGATCTTTAGAAGACATCATCTCTGTCCAAGTGTATCTTGTATAGTCATCCACTACTACTAGTGTGTATCTGAAACCACCATAACTAATAGTAGTGACTGGTCCGAAGAGATCCATGTGCAGTAGTTGTAGAGGTCTTGTCGTTGAGAGTCCCGGTTTGCTTTTGAATGATGTTTTTGAGAGCTTTCCCAGTTGGCATGCTTTGCACGAACGATCATGTTCGGCAGAGACCTTTGGCAATCCTTTGACTAGACCTTCTTTGGATAGCTTGGCTAGATATTTGAAGTTCAAATGACTGAGTCTTTTATGCCACAGCCAGCTTTTGTCTTGAGCAGAGTTTGCCACAAGACATAGATTAGAAGCCTTACCGTAGGCATTCAAATCTATTACATAGACATTCCCTTGTCTATGACCGGAAACCACGGTTGAGCAAGAGACTGGATCCTTGATATCACATCTGTTTGAGGAGAATTGACATATAAGCCCTTTGTCACAGAATTGAGAAATACTCAGGAGATTATGTTTCAAGCCTTCTACAAGAGACTTTTCCAATGGAGAGATTTCCTCAAATGATGGATCCATAGCCAATTGTTCTTCCTTTAGCATTGTCTCAGAAGATGGTGGAGGGCCTTACGCTTGAAATATTAGAGAAGGAAGGATTCTCCGGTCATGTGTCTTGGCGGCCGCTATCTAGATACCACATCTTTCTTTTCTAAGTTTGAGATAGCCATGAAGCACACCTGAGATGTAGAGGTAAGAAAATCATGGTCCCCTTTTATTTTCCTTTATGGGTCCAAGTGGTTAGCGTATTTTTGGAACCCATACTTGCCTGATTTTTGGAATAGGGGATCCAGCAGGCTTCATGATGGAGTTCAGCAGACATTCATGGACCAAGTGGCCAAGACACTTACAAAATGTACAGTGATGAAAATTACGGAAGTCTACATGATTATGCTGGATGTTTGAAGGTTTTTGAACATTTTTCTTAACAACAGCTTTTGGGTTAGCAGTCTTGTTAACAGCAGGCTTAGAGGCATCTGTATGAGGTTTCTTGAGTATCAGATCTTTGCTTTAGCAAAAGAATGTTTCTTTGGTAGTAGACTTTGATGCCTCATGCATTTTTCCTTTAAGCTTGGTGTCAACATTCGCATAGCGGTGGCACCATCTGTAGTACTATTGATGAATCGATAGGTTTGAGCGGACTTTTCATAGGCCACAGCAGCGGCCTTTGCTTTCACGAAGCGGTGGTAGAGGGCGTTGTAAGTCTGCACCTCCTTTAATGATTTATCTCCGGTGGATGATTGCTTTGCTTTCAAAGCTTCATCAAGCTTTTTGTTAATTTGAACCTTAGGGTATTTATAAGGAGTAGCGATATAACCAATTCCTTCTTTACCCTTGTTAGGTTTACGATATTGTGCGAGGAATATTACTATTCAGCGTAAAATGTTCATTTTCTTGTTCGAGAGGTTGCGCTAGAGATTTCATTAGAGAATCTAGCCGTTTATCGGTTGAGGGCTTTTGATCTCCAAGAATTTGATCAAAGCTGCCGTTGAGTTATTCCATGAGTTAATGGTTTTTTGCAACTCTTCTTTCTCAGCAGATAACTCTTTGGCATGATCAATAAGACAAGCAACCTTTTCATTGAGAAACTTGTTCTCTTCTTTTAACTTGATACTTTCCTGCTGAATTCCATGGAGAGTTTTTAACTCGGTTTCCAGCATGGATTTCTCAGTTCCCAGCTTCTCATGACTTTTAGCTAACTTAACATATGCCTTTCTGAATTCATTGAATTCCTCTAGCATGTCTTGTGCATCCTTGAGGATTTCTTCTTTTGAAGGCTCTTCAGAAGCTTGTTCAATGTTAGCTTGAAAAGGAGAGTACTTAACTTCACTGTCTGAGTCATAGGTGGGAGGTGACTCTAGAGCAACAAGACAAATGTGTGCTTGCTCAGATGAGTTATCACTATCATCCTCGTCAGAGTCAGTTTCAAACCAAGTGGCTACATGATTTTCTTCTAAGTCCTCAGCCAGGAGACCTCTATGTTTAGAAAACGATTTAGAAGGTCTCCTTTTATAGGCTTCATATTTAGGCTTAGGACATTTAGAAGCAAAGTGACCGAGGTTTCACATGCAATTGTAGCAAACTAACTCATTATTGTGTGAGTTTTCGGTCTTTCGAAAGTCTGTTTGGTTTGCTTCTTTCTTTTTGTTAAATTTTGAGAACTTTTGAAACTTCTTAACGAACATAGCAAATTGCTCGTCAGAAAGAATTTCATTCTCGTTTGAAGAAGAAGTAGATGGTTTGCTTTCTTGATCAGGAATTTCCTGGGAAATAGCAGAAAAGGAAGGAAGTTTAAAATGTTTGTCCTGTTCTTGAGCTTGAAGTAATTCTTGCTCATAGACTGTTAAACTCGCATACAAGCTTCTGAGATGCATGGAGTTCAAGTCTTTGGACTCTTTTATTGCAGTGGTTTTTACATGCCACAAACTTCCTAAAGAAGCTAGAAATCTCATATTTACTTCTTTAACACTATATTCTTTTCCTAAAGTAACAACTATTTACTACCTCACAAAATGCATCGTAGGCTTGCCGTAGAGAGTCTCCTTAGGATCTTTTAAATGAGTCGAGCTGTTGAATATAGTTGTATTTTACATTTGTCCTTGTGGGTAGATCTCCTTCAAGATATTCCACCAAGGCTTCCCACATTCCTTGGCGGTTTGCATCGATGATTTGTTGGTATGTGCTTGTGTCAGATGGATATAATGTGAATAGCCTTCTTTGTCGAGTTCAACAAGCCTCCTTTCCTCGTCGTCCATTCGTTCATAGATTTAGGTATCTCGGAGGACCACTGGCTACTTCAGCAAGTAGGTTGGGCTTCATTGGAATATATGGACCTGTCGAGAACACATTGCCACAACCGATTGTCAATAGGAATTCATATATCTCGTAACCTTATCTTTCCATACTTGAAATGGCCTTCGTCAATATTGGGGCGTGGTATTTGAAGTAGGCAGCATATAGTGAGCCATAGGATCTATTCTCAAGAGGTTAATCTTGGAAAAGTGATTTTTCAAAGAATTCGGCTCTGATACCAATTGTTGGTCCCGAAGTAGGCTCAATCTAGGCTAGAAGGGGGGTTGAATAGCCTAGATATGTTTTTATAAAACTTTTTCTTTTAAGAACACTTCTAAAGGATTTATGAAATGTTTGAATAGAAGTGCTTAGGCGTGCGGAAACAAATTAGATTCGAAATTATCAAGAGTCTTTGTTAAGGCGTGAGAATCAGGAAACGATTAAACACAATCAATTAAAGTGAGAGATAAGAAGAGTTTAAGCGCACGAGGAATTTGAAGTGGTTCGTACTGTGAATAGTACTACATCCACTACCAAAGTGGTTAGCTTTGGATTTTAAAAGTGCACTTGTTTATCCACTAGGTTTATGATTTAGATCTCTAATGGATCGTGTACAAAATGAATTTTTAACCAAGTGTATAAAGGTGAGAGAGACAATCAATGAATAATTGTTCTCCCACGTGCGAGAAATTAAGAACAGTTTAAAGACAAACAGAATGAAGCTGAGAAAGAATTTAAGATGGCAGATCTGCAGCTTCAGAAAGTTTGGTGAAGTGTTAGCCCTTGTCCTTTGATCTCTTGAATGCTTGAGTGATGAAGATGAAGCTTGAGAGTTTAATGCGCAAGAGTTATTTCTTGAGGATCTTCAAAACTTGAATATATACCGGGAAGAGAGATCTTTTGACCAGTTGGTTTAAAATCAGAGATAAATGAGTCCAACGTTCCTTTGCATTGAATGCAATTCGGCGCTTTGGGGAAAAAGACCCATCATCGAGATGCGGTGTGCGAGAGAGACATTACTAAGCAGAGTAATGTTTGAGTCTGAGCTTTGCGGCTTGGAAAGTCTTCTTAGCCAAGGGTAATGTCTTCGGTCTTGATTTTCGAGGGATTCGATGACAGGTTGTCATTATGCAGAGTTGACTTCTTGAAAAATAATCTGGTGAAGACATGATGACTAGATATTTTCGAAAATATCTGAATAGGTGTACACGTGTCATTGTTTCTTGATCTTGGCCAATTTTGATTTTCCGGTATTTGAGCAGACTTCAAAGTCTGCTGGTCCTTCAAGGGCTGCTGTAGAAGCTTGCTGTTTGGCGCCTAAGAACTAACACTTAGAAACTATTCTAAACAAAATGACTCTAAGGCATTTGCCACACTAATCGATGCAGCAGACCTTTTAGCCTCTTGTCAATAGAATCGAGAGAAGATGACTCAACCAAATCTAATCATAGGAATCAACAATACGTAACATTTATTAGAAACGAGACTCACAAGATAGAGGATCATATCCACAAATATAAATACGGATGTTATAGGAGCATAAAATATTCAAATGCATAAATTAATATAACAAGCATACTTTAACGAGAAAAAACAAATTTTTTTTTTTTTTTTTTCTTTATGAGTCTAGCCCTCCATTTTATTTAAAATAAAGCGATCTCCCACATGGTAGCCATTAGATAGCCGGGCGTGCGTCTAGCTGGCGCCCTTAAATAAAGTCTTGGGTGCGTGCAGGCGGATGCAAGACACCATCGCTTCCTCATTCCATCTTCCCTTGTTTAGGGAAAAACGAAATTAAAAGTGCGAGAGGAGTGCATCGCTCAAAATACGTTGGAATGCGCCTGCTGACTTTAGTGGATTTTTTATCCAATATGGGAACTTTGGGTTTCCCGCAAGATCAAGTTATCCCTTGTTTAGTGGGATACCAGGATATGGAATACATCATCCTTTCATTCCCATTCTCCCTTTTAGGGGAAAAACAAAAAAAGTGCAAAAAGATGTTGCGACGCCCCACTATGGATTTTATGAAAATAGTCTTATGGCCTATTTCGTTCACTATGGGTGCTTTATGCTTTCACGCATCAAGTTATCCCTTGTTTAGGGGGGATACCAGATATGGGTACATCACCCTTTCATTCCCATTTTTTCTTTTTTAGGGGAAAACGAAAAAGTGCAAGAAAGGAGTGTTGCGACGTCCCACTGGATCCAAAATGTTTTATAGAGTCGCCATCTTTATTTCAAGGCAAAAATAAAGCAAAACAAAAAAAAAGAAAAACCGGATATTGCAAACGGGTTCGGGTGAGGCCTAAGGATTACGAGTTGGAAAGGTGCTAGGCACCCAACTCAGCTCCTTCGGATGGCCTCAAAAGTGATTTTTGGCTAAAGTATGCTTTTTGTTATATTTATTTAGCAAATAAATAAAACATTTAAAGACAGGAAAATAAAAAGCAAATACATCCGCGGCTACATTATTTACGGACTTGCAGCCATCCCCTTTACAATAATTACAGATACATTTAAAAATATTTGGCCATTATAATAGCTCTTTTACATAATATTTTCTAACTTAATCCAGGCAGCACAACGGCTTATATTTTCTACATTGGGCCGGATTTAAAGAACAACTTTATAAAAAATAACGCCCTTAAAGGCTATTACCTTTTAGAGCGGAGTGTGCTCACTTTGTCCTTCAGGGAGAGGGAGTCTTTTTTGTTGTTTGCTGTTGTTGTGATTTGGGCAGAGTAACGGCTTGCAAGAGTTTCCTTTGAGACCTGTGAAACGGGCAGAGCAACTGCTTGCCTTTTGACACTTGCTTGTTTGTTGCTAGTGGAATTTGGGCAGAACAAGGGCTTATATCTGGCTAATTTGGCCTTTTCACTCGGGCAGAGCAACGGCTCTTTTCGAGAGTTATGGACCGGGGAAGTAGGGTGGATATCTAACTAGAAGGCTAGGGATCACTTTAACAGATTGGATTTGTGTTTTGAGGAGGTTTGGCAGAGTTTCGAGGCTTTATAGGAGAGGGGGATCACTCTCGCTCACTGATCGCTCACTGCGTTAAAAATACGTAGAGTTTATCTGGGCTTCAAGCCTTCGTCGAATTGTGTCCCAAAACGTAGCCGGGCACCTGTATTTATAGTTGGATTTGTGCTTCATCGGCTTGTACCGCGCGTTTGATAATTTGCACAATGCGTTAACTCTTCGGGCACTGTTTGGGAGCTTGGCGCGGCCAAAAGGGTATTTGACACGCGGCAAGGACACGTGGCGCGGCCAACTTCTCCAATTTTCGACACTTTCCCCCCTTGCAGTTCACTATTCATGCATCCTCCCATTCCTTTTACATTTTCAACCATGTAACTTGACATTTTGTTAAGTTTAAACATTTTTTGATATCACATGTCAGAGTTACATATCAGGAGTACGAAATTGGGGTGTCTACAGAGGTTTCTCGGGAAAATCAACATATACACTTTTTAGATATGGATCGAAAGAAAAAAAAAAAGGGGGCCAGCTATACCCAAAGCCAAAGCCATACCCAGAGTCAGAGCCAAAAGGCCTACCGTACTCAAAACCCAAAGCCAACTATCCATCCAGAATCCAAAGCCTAAAAAGCCAACCAACGATCAAATTATTGATCGCGTTTTAAACAAAAACCACATCCATGAATAAACCTTAGACCATTAAAACAATTCACCCTGAACTAGTCGCAATCAACAGCTCTGCTTCAATCCGTTATAACGTGATCTGAGTAAAAAATAAACTCCTTGCTAAAAACACATAAAATCATCAAAATATAAACATTAAAAAGGGTCCATGATGAAACTCATGATACTCGGCGATAAACTCTGGATCATGACTCTTCTTTTTGTCCATTAGAGTCGTTCCACTTTCTCCGAGCATACTCATTTCTGTCTCCCACAAAAGTCTCTCTTAATCGAGTCTTTCTGGGGCTGTCTCCAGTTAATCTCTTCAGGAATTTGCCCATCACATCTTACAAAATTTGGTTGATTAAGTTCATCCTGGGGCTTCTCCCGCTGAACCTATTGGATACATAAAGGCTCATCATCTCCAGAAGCAGCTATCATTTCCATCTTTGCCTGAAGGAACGAAGAAGCTACAAAACCGTGATCCCTCAAGGATAAGCATCTCATCTTCGCATGCATTGAAAGACCGGCTCCCTATGAGGTAAAAGCTCGCTAGGTTGAAAACGCGAAAGGGCAGCCTAGGCAAAAGTTAGAGCATAAAAAAAAAGAAGGCAAAGCGAAGAAACAACAGAAAAAAAAAAGGAAAGAAAAAAAAAAGGGGTGGCCCTCCGAGGCATCGATTAGTAGAGCTAACTAATCCTGATTGATTTCCTTTTTTGAATGATGCACTAGTCAAAAGACTGAAAAGCAACCTTAAACTTCAACCACCTTTATCTCAAATATCACCATTAACTCTTATACTCATAACCCTTCAAAGCCAACTAGAAGCCACATCTCAAGCTTTTATATTACATTTCCATCACCTTGGCTTATCTTGTCTTAACATGTTTAAGAAACAGATGACGCATATGCACATTCAAAAGTTTTTTTTTTAAAAAAGGTGTCATTCGCATGCTTGCATCTTTTGTTTGCATCTTTCTACTGCATCTTCTCAGGTCTTCTGCCGCATCGGCCTATAAATTTTCTGCTAGCATCTCGCCAAGGATCACCTCCAAAGATCCTCAGCAGCATCATCAAAAGCTACATAGAGTAAAGTGCGTATCCCGAGCACATTAGTCGGCAAATGGACAGAAAAGCAAAAAAAATCGGCAGCAAAGGTAAGCATGCAATAAATAAAAAATGCAAAGCATGCAATAAAAAAAATGCAAAGCATGCAAAAAGAAAAATGAAGGAAGCAAAGGAAAAAGCAAAGAAAGAAAAAAATGTGTGCAACAAAAAGAAATACAAAAATATACATATATGTGTGCATGCAGCAAAGGAAATTTTTCCAGCCAAAGCCGGAAATGCAGCAACAAAGAGAAAATGCAGCAGTGAAGAGAAGAATTTCCCAGCTAAGGCCGGAAAGGGAATGCAGCAAAAAGAAAAATGCAGCAGCAAAAGAAGAAATTTCCAGCCAAGGCCGGAAATAACAGCAAAAGAGAATTTTCCTGCCGAAGCCGAAAAATGCAAAGAAGAAGAAAGAAAATTTCCAGCAGGCCTGAAATTGCAAAGAAGGGAAAAGATTTTCAAAGAAAAGCCGAATGCAAAGAAAAGAAAAATCCCTCAAAGAAGTGTAGCAAGAGCAAAGAAAAACAAAGATAAAAAATAGCAAGGCAAATAAAGCGAAGAAGAGTAAGTCGCATTTAAGCGAAGAGCTTAGATGGTCGTAAAGGGAAAGCAAAGGTAAGAAAAGGTAAGTATTTTACCCCTTTTCTGTTCATTTGTGTGATGTTTGGAAGACTCTCCCTAAAGTGGCAGGTAACCCCAGGGCAAGGGAAAGGTTTGTTCTCCGACGAAGGCTACGTTACTGAGGAGACATTGAATTTCAGACAACAATAGCTGTGTTGGAAAACTTTCCCTAAAGGGGCAGGCAACCCCGAGGGGAAAGGTTTTGTTCTCCGACGAAGGCATTGCCTCTGAGACATTTCATGCCGCATTACCGCAGCGAACTACGATTGGTCGATTCCTTGGCTAAGGATACGAGGCGCTTATTTCTGTGAGGGCACGCACCATCGCGCGACTTGATAATTACCTTCGCAAAGACTGCTCGATAAGCTTTGCAAAGACTTGTTTGTTTAGCATCGCAGCCACTTACATTACGCATCGCGGGGCACTGCCTTTTAGTAATGTGATGGATATCGCATCGCGCGATGCAATGGATATTGCATCCGCCTTTTCGTTTGATATGATGAATATCGCATCTAGCGCTTGCGATGCAATGGATATTGCATCCGTTTTCGCTAACGCGATGGATATCGCATTTAGCGCGGCGATGCAATGGATATTGCATCCGTTTTGATAATTGCAATGGATATTGCATTGTTTTTATTAACGCAATGGATATTGCGCTTTAGTTTCGCGATGCAATGGATATCAATATTGCTGCAATGCAATGGATATTGCATTAAGTTTGTGTCAACGCAATGGATATTGGATTTAGTGTTGCGATGCAATGGATATTGCATCTGCTTCGCGCACGCAATGGATATTGCATTAAATTTTGTGTCAACGCAATGGATATTGCATTTTTGTTGCGATGCAATGGATATTGCATCGTTTGCACGCAATGGATATTGCATTGTTTGTAGCGACGCAATGGATATTGCGTTAGTGTCGCTGGCGCATGCAATGGATATTACATTTAGTTTGTGGCGACGCAATGAATATTGCGTTTAGCGTTGCGATGCAATGGATATTGCATCTGTTTTATGCGTTAATGTAATGGATATTGCATTAAGTTTGTGTCAACGCAATGGATATTGCGTTTAGTGTTGCGATGCAATGGATATTGCATCTGTTTTCGTTAATGCAATGGATATTGCATTAAGTTTTGTGTCAACGCAATGGATATTGCGTTTTGTGTTGCGATGCAATGGATATTGCATCCGCGTAATGCAATGGATATTGTATTAAGTTTGAGTCAACGCAATGGATATTGCGTTTAGTGTTGCAATGCAATGAATATTGCATCTGTTTTCCGCGTTAATGTAATGGATATTGCATTAAGTTTTGTGGCGACGCAATGGATATTGCGTTTAGCGTTGCGATGCAATGGATATTGCATCTGTTTTCCGCGTTAATGCAATGGATATTGCATTAAGTTTTGTGTCAACGCAATGGATATTGCGTTTAGTGTTGCGATGCAATGGATATTGCATCCGCCGCTGCTAATGCAATGGATATTGCATTAAGTTTGTGTCAACGCAATGGATATTGCGTTTAGTGTTGCGATGCAATGGATATTGCATCTGTTTTCCGCATTAATGCAATGGATATTGCATTAAGTTTGTGTCAACGCAATTGGTATTGCGTTTAGTGTTGCAATGCAATGGATATTGCATCTGTTTTTCGTGTTAATGCAATGGATATTGCATTAACTTTGTGGCAACGCAATGGATATTGCGTTTAGTGTTGCGATGCAATGGATATTGCTTCTGTTTTCCGCGTTAATGCAATGGATATTGCATTAAGTTTTGTGGCGACTCAATGGATATTGCGTTTAGCGTTGCGATGCAATGGATATTGCATCTGTTTTCCGCGTTAATGCAATGGATTTTGCATTAAGTTTGTGTCAACGCAATGGATATTGTGTTTAGTGTTGCGATGCACTGGATATTGCATTAAGTTTGTGGCGACGCAATGGATATTGCGTTTAGTGTTGCGATGCAATGGGTATTGCATTTTGATGTGCGCTATTTTCACTAGGTTGTAATGGATATTACAACTATCTTTCCGCGTAGCACTTGTTTGTTAGCACCGCAGCACTTGATCCCCAGCAGAGGTGAACTACGTTTGGTCTGATTCTTTGGATAAGGATACGTAGGCGACCTATTTCTAGGTCGACCATCGCAAAGACTTGTTTGTCAGCATTGCAGCATGCTTGTTCTGGGTAGGCCTGAACTACGTTTTGGTCTGATTTCCTTTATTAAGGGATACGTAGGTAGCCTACTTTAGTAGGTCCGACCATTAGAGCATTTAATTTGCATATCTGCTTAAAAACTACGATAACCTGCTATAACCGACTAAATATGTCTAGGATTTGTGAGGTTTGGCTTGCATTATAAACTATTGCATTATAACTACTACCTGTTGCATCTCTTCCCATTTATAATTGCACGAAATTGGAGAGTCTATTGTTTATCAACGATGTTCGTCTACTCAGTAAGCCTCGGGTTACCCGTAGACTCCATCGTTGAGGGGCTCAGGTCCGTAGACACCCCACTTCGCACTCGATATGTAACTCGCATGTGATATCAAGAACTGTTTAAGCTTAACAAAATGTCAAGTTACAGGGTTGAAAATGCAAAAGGAAAAGTAGGATGCGTGAATAGTGAACTGCAGGGGGTGAAAATATCAAATTTTGATGGAAAATTGATAGTTGGCGCCGCGCCCACTACACTTGGCGCCGCGCCCAGGATGCTGTTAGTCCGCGCCAAGGTCCCAAACAGTGCCCGTAGAGTTAACGCATTGTACAAAATTTCTAGCGTGCGGTACAAGCCGATGAAGCACAAATGCAACTATAAATACAGGTGCCCGGCTACGCTTTTGGGACACATTTTTCACCAAGGCTTGAAGCCCGAAGAAACTCTGCGTAATTTTTACGCAGCGAGCGATTAGTGAGCGAGAGTGATCCCCCCCTCTTATAAAGCCTCGAAACTCTGCCAAACCTCCGCCAAACCTAAAACCAACCGGTCAAAGTGATCCCTAGCCCTCTAGTTAGGTATCCACCCTATTTCCCCGATCCAAAAACCTCGGAAAGAGTCGTTGCTCTGCCCGAGTAAAAAGGCCAAAACCACTAGAAATAAGCCCTTGTTCTGCCCAAATTTCACCAGCAGCAAGCAATCAAGTGTTAAAAGGCAAGGAGTTGTTCCGCCCGTTTTACGGGTCTCAAAGGCAACTCTTGCAAGCCGTTACTTTGCCCGCACCGCAGCAACCCTAGCAGCAGCAAAAAGACTCCCTCTCCCTGAAGGACAGAGCGAGCACACCAACGCTCTTAAAGGTAAGCCTTTAAGAGTTTATTTACTAAAAAGTTATTTTCCATCCGGTCCAATGTAAAAAAATATAAGCCGTTGTGTTGCCTGGATTATTTTAGAAAATAGCATTTAAAAGAGTCGTTATTATGGCCAAATATTTTTAAATGTATTGGTAAATTATTGGAAGGAGATAGGTGCAAGTCTGTAAATAATGTAAATATGTATGTATTTGTAGGTAGTTAATGCTTTATTTATTTGCTAAATAAATATAACAAAAAGCATACTTTAGCCAAAAACCGCTTTTGAGACCGAAAGGGCGAGTTGGGTGCCTAGCACCTTCCCTACTCGTAACGTAGCCTCCGAACCCGTTTTGCAATCTATGGTTTTTCTTTTCTTTTGGTTTTGCTTTATTTTTGCCTTAAAATAAAGATGGCGACTCTATAAAACATTTTGGATCCAGTGGGGCGTCGCAACACTCCTTTCTTGCACTTTTCCGTTTTCCCCTAAAAAAAGGAGAATGAGAATGAAAGAGTGATGTATTCCTATATCCTGGTATCCCCTTAACAAGGGATAACTTGATGCAGGAAACCAAAAGCACCCATAGTGATCCGAAATAGGCCATAAGGCTATTTTCATAAAATCCATAGTGGGGCCTCGCAACATCCTTTTTTGCACTTTTCCGTTTTCCCCTAAAAAAGGGAGAATGAGAATGAAAGGGTGATGTATTCCTATATCCTGGTATCCCCTAAATAAGGGATAACTTGATGCAGGAAACCCAAAGCTCCCATATTGGACCAAAAATCCACTAAAGTCAACCGAGGCGTATTCCAACGCGCTATTTTAGACAGCACTCCTCTCGCACTTTTAATTTTGTTTTCCCCGAAACAAGGGAGAATGGAATGAGAGCAGTAGTGTCCCGCATCCACACGTACGTGCATCCCTATCCAAGGTCGCGCGGGGCGCGGGCGCATCCCGGGCGACCCACAGTAGCTCAGAATGTAGCTCCGGATGCAGCTGCATCAGAAGCTACATCGGAAGCTACATTGGTTAGAAATCTGCCTGGTTCAGAAACAAGTGTTGAACAACCAGAAACTCAGTCCAGTTTGACTGACCACAGCCATGACATTCCAAGCCGAATTCAGAAAGTGCATCCCACTTCACAAGTCATAGGTAATGTATATGATGGAATGTCAACCAAAAGAAAAGGTAAGGTAGACTATAGGAAACTTGCTTGCTTGTTCACTCTTGAGTGTGAAGAAATCCATGCCTCATGTTTTGTGTCTACCATTGAACCTAAGAATGTGCATGAAGCCATAAAAGATGAGTGTTGGATCAATGCCATGCAAGATAAGCTTGATCAATTTGCTAAAAATGATGTTTGGTTCCTTGTACCTAGGCCCACTTCTGTGAATGTTATTTGAACTAAATGGATTTTTAAAAAACAAATCAAATGAAGTGGGAGAGATAATAAGAAATAAAGCAAGACTTGTGGCTCAAGGGTATACACAGGTTGAGGGGGTGGATTTTGATGAAACCTTTTCTCCTGTTGCCCGCATTGAGTCCATACGTTTTCTTCTTGCCATTGCATGCTTTCTTGACATTACTGTTCAACAAATGAATGTGAAGAGTGCTTTTTTAAATGACATTCTAAAGGAAGAAGTGTTTATTGAACAACCAAAAGGATTTGAGGACCCTCATAAACCCAATCATGTTTTTAAATTAAAAAAGGCCTTGTATGGACTCAAGCAAGCTCCTAGAGCTTGGTATGGGAGACTTACAGACCATCTTTTGAAAAGTGGTTTGAAAAGGGGAGAAATGGACAAAACACTATTTATTCAAAGAAAAGACAAACACATTTTGATTGCACATATTTATGTTGATGATATTGTGTTTGGGTCCACTTCTAAGTCTTTGGAAAAAGAATTTGTGCATTGTATGACATCTACGTTTGAGATGAGCATGGTAGGTGAATTAACTTTTTTCTTAGGGATTCAGATAAAACAATTGCATGAAGGGATGCTCATATCTCAAGCCAAGTATGCTCTTAACTTGGTGAAGAAATTCAGTCTTGAGAATGGAAAACAAAAGAAAACCCCTATGGGTATATCCAATAAACTTTACAAAGATGAGAAATTTGAAAGTGTTGACCATAACATTGTATAGAAGTATGATAGGAAGTCTGTTATATTTGACTGCCACCCGTCCAGACATCATGTATAGTGTGTGTTTGTGTGCTAGATATCAAGCAAACCCTAAAATCTCTCATTTGAAAGCTGTCAAAAGAATAATTAGATATGTTGGTGAGACTTGTGCTATGGGTTTGTGGTACAAAAAACACACTAACACCAATCTTGTTGGTTTTAGTGATGCTGATTGGGCAGGTAGTATTGATGACATGAGAAATACATCTGGTGGATGCTTTTATTTGGGAAACAACTTGATCTCTTGGTTTAGTAAAAAATAAAACTGTGTTGCCCTCTCCATAGCAGAATCTGAATACATTGCTGCTGGTAGTGGGTGTATACAACTTTTATGGATAAGTCAAATGATCAAAGATTATGGCCTACACAGCAATGTCTTAACCATATATTGTGACAACACCAGTGTTATAAGTATAGCAAAAAATCATGTTCAACACTCTAGAACTAAGCACATTGATATAAGACACCATTTTATTAGAGACTTGGTTGAACAAGGTATTATTTGCATCGAACATGTAGGAACATAAAATCAATTGACTGATATTTTCACTAAGAGTCTAGATTTTGAGAGATTTATCAATCTTAGGAAATCTCTCGGTATGTGTGCCATGTGACCCTTCACTCACTCTATATATATAAAAAAACATTTAGGCATCTTGCATTGATTATTTAGGGGGACACACTAGTTTCATCTCTTATGTTTTGTGCATTTGTTTGCTGACCGGGATTTGCATTCAAAATCTGTTGTGATTTCATTGTTCTGATTCTCCTCTCTCTCTCCCAAAATTTTTGTTGTTGAAAAATCTTAAGCCCACAAAGGAAAGAGCTACCTTTTGAAATCTAGAGATGTTGCAATTTATCTTCGTACTATGGAACTTAGGTTCTTATGGGTTGATCTTGAGAAAATTGAATTCCCTTAAAAGAAAAAGTGCGAAAGGGACCTAACGGAAAAGAGCTACCTATGAACAAGGTTGTGGCACCTTTCTTTTGGGACTATAAATCCTTGGATTTCATGGGTTGATCAAAAGCAAAGTGGCTTCCCTTGGTAAATAGCATGAAAGGTTCCTAGTGGCATGAAGTGAATATGCTTGAAATAAAGTAGAGCTTTTCTCCTAGGGAAATAAAGTACCTATGGAATTTGTGGGAGATGAGTGCTGATAAAATAAAAAAAGATGAGAAAGTGTACATAAAATCACAATCTTGGCGAATGCATCTCCCAATGCAGCTACATTGGGAACTACATTCAGATGATCTAGACATTTATCACATGTGTGTGACTGCATTTACTTGTTTTTGCCTGCTCTGTTCTTGGCATGTGTTAGGCATAATTTTTAGGACATAATCTGTTCTGATCATATCAGTCTATTGAGTTTTTGTCCTTATCTCAATAAATTGCAAAATAATTACATAAGTATTCCATGTTGATATTTATGTGGTTGTCTAATCTGTGTAGTGTTTTAAGAGTTCTTGTTAAGGTTATAACTGCTATTGAAAGTCTGGGTTGATACAATTTTGGTTAATCCTTTGGTGTGGTTGTTTAGAATCCTTGGTGATTTTGAAATTCAAAATTCAATAATGAGATTGGTTGTTATCTCACACACATAGCTCTCCACACTCACTACAAGAAAACATGGCAATTGAAACAGATTTTTGCAATTAAATCAAAATTCGTTTTAACTTAACAAGTGTGCAACGAAAATTGCAATGAATATAACACATACTTAATTTTTAATCGAGTAATTGACGAAAAACTATTTTAGTCGTGCTTTGTTTCGGGTGAAAAATTAGAGGGAAGAATGGCGCCTAATTTTGCAACCGTACTTGAAACAGATAAACTTCTGTTTCGATTCTTTTGTTTCAATTTCGGTTGCAATCATTAATATATGATTATTATTTTATAAAAAATTGAAAAGGTTTATTTAAAACGACGTAGTGGTGTGGTATGTTTTAACCTTCAGCCTTCCTGCTGCATTTGCAACCTTCCTAGACAAACAAAAAGACCAAATTAAACCCTTCTCTTCACTCTCGATTTCTCTTCACAGTTGTGTCTCCCTCCGGTGAAATTTGTGCTGCTCCTTTCGTTGGCCAAAGACCATCTCTTTCCCTCTCCACCGAATTGAACAAGGTATTCTCTCCCTCTCTGTCTCTCTCACCTTCTAATTCTCTTAATCAAATCCCCACATCTCACCAATCTCAGTCCTTCCCCTTTTTTCTCTACCTGAGTATATATATATATATGTGTGTGTGTGTGTGTGTGAAGTTCTATGATTGGAGCGTGCCCTTCGTTCTTTACTAATTACGGCTAGGGTTTGGGGGGAGGGGTTATAATTGATTATCCATTTTTTATCGTTGTTATGCTCATTCCATTTTCCATTTGTAGTATAACAAATGAATATTGCTAGTTTTAGCTCGATTATATCTTCTCGTGTGTGTTGAGAGACTCGATTTCTTATTTTTTATAATGGTTACCTCAATTTCTGCTTTTTATTTTTCCTTCAATCATTGATTTTTTTTTTTTATGTTTTTTTCCATGGAATCATGAGGGGCTGATTGTTACTTGAACCTGTGCAGCTTTAGAAGTTCTCTTCAATTAGGTACAATCATGTTTTGTGTATGCATTTTTTCATGTATGCTGATGATTATATGGTAGTGAGTTAATTGGATTATGCTCTTTGTAAAGGGCATTGGAATTTTAGCAATGTTAACTCTTTCCATGTCAAATTTATCCGGTGCACCATTTACACTTTTCTGGAGAACATTCTTGACCTTTTGATTTGCCTTCATTTATCAGATGCCTTTTTGTCTCTGACCATTCTACAAGATACTTCACTTTGCTTGGTCCTCCATTTGTATCTACTTGAACATGTGCTTTTACTTCCTCGTGGAAAAGAACAATTCCAAATCTCATTAGCATCCAGATAGGTTTTCATTATAGAACTAAGAAAAAGGAATTACCAATCTGGGTCTAAATATACTTACAGTTCATGCAAGTTTTATCCCATCCAGTGAGTAGTTAATTAAGTAAGTAAGATTTATAGCATCGCTGGCACATGATTAGATTCTCCAAAGTTCATTCAGTTACGGGGACAAAGTTAAAGTGTATTACGATTCGTAGACAGATTAGTATACTAGAAATTCCTCCTTCTCAACTAAGGCACCGATTGAAGTTCAGCCTCTCCAAACTCAAATCCCTTTTGTTACTCTAAAAAATCAAATCACCTTGTTTTTGTTGTTGTTGCTTTTCTTGGACCTCTGTTGATGCGTTCTTGTTCATTCCAAGTTCCCCTTTTGTTTACTTCTCCCCAGTGACAAACAAAGAGAAAAACCAGCAGGACTACCAAACCCACTTGCACAGAGTACTGCTGAAACTGCATACTCTGTGTGTGTGTGTGTGTGCATGTGTGTGAGTGGGGGGATATAAGGGATGGAAAAAAGGGAAATGGATTTGTATGGAGATAGGGGATAGGGAAAGAAAAGGGTATGGGGAGTTATATTGAGTGCTAACCCTGCGAACAGGGGACACGACTCACGATATTAAATTGTAGGATGAATGATTTCATGGAAATTTTTGGGGTTTGAAATTGTTTCCTAATTTATGTTTAATTAAGGAATAGGAGAATGATGAGCATGATTTGATGTTTCGAAGTGAAATCCATTTTATCAATGTTGATACATTTACTAAAGTCGACGTTGGTTTCATGGAGAGTCTCGTGCTACTTGACCAAGGAAATCCGTTATCGGGCAGGCAATCTGGCTAAGAAAAGTGACAACCGGCCTGCTCGGTCAGTCTATGAATACTTAGACAGTTTGGTTTCTGGGGAGACTAGTGGAGAAATAATTTGGTTTTGGACAAACAAGGGATTCCGAGACTAGCAAACTTGCACAATTTTAACTGACTTGGTAATCATCTGAGTATTAATAGAAGTTGTTATGTTTTTTTAAGCAGTCGAATTCCTATGTAATTCGTATTAGTTTTCAGCTTTTCTAAAAATGGATCTTGTAAGACGGGCATTTAATTCTTTAGTTGATGTGTGTGTCTCTATTTTTTACCTCCTTCAGATTGAATGAGAATCGTCTAAAGAAGCTAAGAATTCAAATTGGTTTTGCTTCAAGTAACAAAAAATTACTGTAATAAGGAGGCAAGAACTACCTAAGAAGAGTGGATATAGAACTCAGTGTAACGAATTTCATGTGTCTTTATAGTGATGTTTTGTTGCAAAAATTTTACACTCGAATCACTAATTTTCATTGTTGTCCAACTCTGAATCATGTAGGCTTATGCCAAATCACCTTCGCACCGATTATAGTGTACCAACTGGTCAGCATCAACCCACATTGAGTTTACTTGGCTTTCTACTGAACTCTGTATCGTTCCAATTTTATCGGATGTCCCCGAAGGGACTTCTACTGAACTCTGTGACTACTGCTCTTGAAAGAGTTGTGGATGAAAAAATCTTTATTGCTTCACAAAGTGAAAGTGGGTTTGGTGGCATATTTTGTTGTCAATTGGAGACCTGGTATAATCTCTCGGCATATTTATTGTCTTTTGGCCTTTAGTTTTATGCTTGCTTTTCGGTTTTATTTAGAGAATAAAGAGAGTTGTATTGTGCATGTTTTGCCTTATTTTTTCCTTAGCATTTATGCTCATCCAGATGTTTTTTTAAGGGATCTGAGTTGGTCTAATTTTATTTCAACTTGGTAGTCCAGAGCAGGATGATGGTATCAAGTTTGCTTGTGTTGCTAAAGGGATAACAAATGCAATTCGAGGAAAATGAGGGATGATATCCAAAGAGAAGTCAGGCACAATTATAAGATACATATGAAGCTAAATTTGAGCAAATGAAAGAAGATTTCCAGTTGCATTTGCAAGAGACAATTCGAGAACTTGAGAGGCTTCGAGCATCGTCATTCAGCTTCTATGTAGTTTAAAAGTATGACAACTTGACAATTCTATGTACGTAGTTTAACAGTATGACAGTTTAGTTTAGTATGATAGTTTGTCAATGTTTTTTGAATGTAATGTTTGAAACTTTGTTGACTTTAAATGTTTGATTTGAGATATTTTATGTTAAATGTTCATTCAGGTACAATTGAGAAATATTTATAGACCTAATATTTGTAGAATTTTATTTTCAGAAGATAATTTTCTGCTGCAATTTTTTTTTTTTTTTTTTGAAATTTAGCTACAAACCAACAATGGACTTTTGCAACCGAAATATTTGGTTGCATACTTGAAACTGAAAAATTCAGTTGTTAGTTTAGTTCTACATGTAACAAATTGAATCGGAAAAAACAGTTGCAATTTAGAAACAGAAATAAATCGGTTGTTGTTTGCAATGGATGTCAAAAATGCCCAAAAAACACATCGCAACCAAAACTACAACTATGTTTTTCCGTTGCAAGAGTTTTTGCAACGCACAAGATATAGTCACAAAATTTGCGACGAGGCATATTGCGATGGAAGTTGTTACAGACATTTTCCATTGCAAACATCAATTTGAAACTGATTTTAAAGAATTGCAACTGAAATATCTGTTACAATTGCCCTATTTTCTTGTAGTGATTTTTCTTTTGTCAAAATCTAATCTTCTATCACACTTGTATATGATTTGGTCAAACTTGGGTTGTTTTCAAAAATCAAAATTTTGTTTATGATGTTCAAAAACGGCCCTTCCAATTCCTAAAATTGTGTTACTAACGGCTAATGTTATTAAGAGGCTGTCTTAAGTGATGTTTCAGGTAGCTGGCTCAATATCACTCTTCACAATCTCATTTGCTCAACCTATTCCCAAACGTGTTGAAGGAAACCTGCTGCTGTCCTGTTCTCTCTCTTCATCCTCTCCTTGAATCCTTCCAATATTTCCATGGCATCATCTTCATCTACCTCAATTGATTCTCAGAATCTGATTCCTGATCTAGTCAATGTAGCTTCAACTGCTACTTCTCCAGAAGCTACATCACCCCCAATTTCATCTCCAACAAATCCAGAATCTGCCATTGTTATAGCTAAACCCCTTCCTGAGCCCCTTACAGTCATAGTACCTGGGGAGAAGGGTAATGCCATAGATGTTGAGAATCCTGGCGAGCTATCGGGTTTTCCCCAAATTGGAAACCGTACCCTAGCTCGCGTAAATCCAAGAGATTGAGAGGCATTCCAAGCAATTATGACAATCCAAGTGGTTTAGATGTTGAAAGAGCCAAGAAGTTTAAAGTCACTCCAGGCAAATTTGAGGAGGCCGTTCCAGTTGAGAGTGATTCTGATGATGAAGATTTTTTTGTCGCGAACGTGTCTGTTCCTACACCATGCGTATCTGCTCCCTCCATTGATGCTAGTTCCTCCATTCCTGTTCCAGTGGACACATGTGATGAAGACTATCCTATTCCTTCCCCTAGGGTAGTCTTCCAACATGAATTTCCTGCTCATGAAGTGGATTCATCTGATGATCCTTTTGCTGCACCTGAAGTCAACCTTTCTGATCTGAGTTATTCAGATGAGCAGAGGACCCTAGCTGACTACTTAGTTCAGTTGAAAAATGGTTCTCCATAACTTTCTGCATCTCATTATTCAAGTCATGCCAAGTCATCAAGCTCCTCTGAGTTTGATGACAATTCTGATAAGGATTTTGTAACTAAAGAAGCCACTCTTGAAGATAGTGAGGAAAGTGACGAGGTCCCCATGAGATTCACAAGGAGAAGGACTGCTATGACCAATATAGCTCCCAATGTAGCTACATCAGAAGCTACATCGGCACCTGCCTCCTCTGATGCTGTTCTAGCCTTCTAGGTACCTCTTTTCTAAGTTTATTATAGTCTCTAGAGGTTTAATACCTCCTTGAGGTTTAAATACCTGTGGATTGTGGATGAAAGAGTCATTCCTAAAGATGACTTGATTGCACAGAATCTAGTACAATTTTTTTCTGATAGGGGCCTTCTTACTACTCTGTCTTCCTCCTCTCCATATCATAAGAATATTGTTCTTGAGTTTTATGCCAATCTTGAGAAAAAGATTACCTCTCTTGGTGTTAGGTTTGAAAAAGTGTTCATTAGAAATCAATGGTTCAATTTTTCCCCCTCCTTAATCAATAAACATTTTGGGACTCCTGAAATTGGGTTTGTTGGGTTAGCTTCTGATTTAAATCTATGTGCCCAAGAATTAACAGGTGGGTTAGTTTCCTAATGGCCTCGGAAAGGGGCCAATATCAGCACCTCCAAGCTCTCTTCTCTGTATGCTGTGATGCATAAAGTGTGCTGTGCTAATTGGGCACCTACCACTAACTCCAATACTGTAACAGAGGAACATGCTAGAATTTTGTTTCAAATAGGAACTGGTCTGCCCTTTGATTTTGGAGACTTTGTCTTTCAAAAAATTGTGTCTCTAGCTGAATCTGAAGGTGATAAAAGGACCCTCATTTTTCCTTCTCTCATTTACAATATTTTGACTACCCAAGGATTTGTCCCCCCAGTAGGAGAAAGACTATCCCCTCTACTTGATCCTCTTCATATATATCAGTAAAACTCTTAAAGGGAGATAGGGTAGTCAATTTGCCTTTAGCATACTCATATCCTCTGCCCTCACCTCGCTCCTGGCTCCACCTCACCTTCCTACACCGCTTACCTAATGTAGCAACCAATACAGCCTTCATCAGTGCCGCATCCCCCGCTTGGACCTTCTGCTCCCATCTCTATGACTCTCATATTTGAACAGCTTGCTCTGATCAACTCTCAGATTGCCATACTCACTTTTCAGACTGTACTTCTACAAAGCATAGCTGCTCAGTACACTTCCTGGCCGAACCTACATTCTGGACAAATAGGGGTAGAAAGTACTCCAAGTGTTGCACCTGCACCTGCTGAACCTTCCCCTGCTGAACCTTCATCTATTGCTCAAACAGAGACTGTTGAACCTATACCTGTTGCTCAAGAATCTGTTGCTCAAGAAGAAACTGATGTCTGAACTTCTGTTTGTAATCTGTAATCTGAATTTTATGTCTGCTTGGATATAGTTTGGTCTGTAATAAGTTCTTTGGGATTGTTTGGATAGCTGCATAACTAATTTGGGATATATGTGTTAGAAGTTCATTGCATGTTTAGTTTATAACTTCATCTGTTTGCTATATTCAAGGGGAGTTCTTAACTAACATATGCCGGTTTGAAGGATTTTTGTCTGTGTTGGGTATATGGCAACACTTGTCATAACATTTGACCAGAAAGACTCAACAAAGGGAGAGATTGTAAGGGTAAAATAGGCATGACCTATTTTAATTTTGTTTCTCCTTTCTTGGTAATTATGTTTAAGCAAGTTTGACATTTTTGGAAACAAAATCTTTATAAAGATTTGTTGGTTTCGTGGACCTAAATCTTAGGAGTTGTTTTTGGAAACAAAATCTATGTCAAATCCTTCCAAAAAAAACCGTGCCTTAGAATCCTTTTTAATATGGTAAGAAAATCTAATATCTAAGGTTATTGATTTTATTCCCAATTCTAATCCTTGCCCTTCTTGGAGTTAGATTCCTTCTTTGTGTGTAGGTTTTCCTCCTCATTATAAATAGAAGACATGGGCAACAGCTGAAGTGGTGTATTGAGAGAGAGAGAGAGAGAGAGAGAGAGAGAGAGAGAGAGAGAGAGAGAGAGAGAGAGAGAGAGAGAAAAAAAATTAGAAGCAAAAGATTCAGAATTCCAGAACCTATTTTCAGTTACAGGCGTTGTGCAGAATTTTGATTGTAGCTTTGAATGTTACAACATTCGAAGCTACATTGAGAGTTGGTATTGTTTTGTCTTCCTAACTGATTTTAGGAAGCTGTTTGTATCTTACCACGTTTTCTTTATCTATTTTTTGTAGGATTTTGCTCTCCAAGACTTGTTGTCTTGTGAGAGTATTTTGTTTGGTGATTTCACATTTTTTTTGTAAAACAAATCATATTTTTAGTAAAATCTTTTTGGCCATGAGGCTAGATCTACAAGCATAGGTTTGTAGATTGTTTGGTAAACCTTTGTGTTTTAATTTGCTGCTTTATAATCTAGTCTTCCGCTGTTTTATTTTTCTGACAATTGTGACTTCCATTGTAGCTACATCAGAAGCTACATTGAAAACTGTATTAGTGTTTGGAGAATCCTAGTTACTATTGTTCTTACACGGTCAATTTACAGAAGTTTATGAAGTGATGATTGACCCTATTTTCATCTCATCACCCACTTGTCATATTCATAAGATATCTGAGTACATGGGCTATTTAAACAATGATTGATTTGATTCTTTTGATGTGTGTTTACACATTTGTTATGTTACTCATTACTTATCATTTGTATATTCAATACTCACAATTGTATATGCATGTAAACTGTTCGATGAAATGCTAAATTAATAATTTCCATCGTTTTTGAATCGCGATGAATCAAAATTCATTTGCGATGCATCGATTTGGAATAGTGATTACAGTTAACAATTTGAAATCATTCATCACAATTCAAAATCATGCATCAATATTCAGTTTTGAATTGTGATGCATCAAATTTTAATCGCAATGCATCGCCATAAAATAGAATTCTAATGCATGAATTTGGAATTAGAATATCCCGATGCACAAATTGGATTTACGATGCAGAAAATTCCAATGCAAAATTGGATTCGTGAAGTAGAAATTATGCATCACGATGCCTTGAGTTACTGACAATGTAGCGTGCCTTGGTTCATGTAGGATATTCTTGTTCTTTTGCTTGAAAAGTACCATTTACCGGTTAATAAAAAATGTCGTGGAGTTTAGCGATAACAAACTCATGGGAGGGGACCGCCCCATTTTCACCCAAAAGTTTATATTCTAGTATTGTTATTTGGACAAACTACAATATTGGTCTCTATACTAGCTTGGGGATCGGCCCCTCTACAAAAATTCGAAAACTTGGATCTTTATATACCAAAATTAAGGGCAATAGATTTTTCTGTCCAATTCCATCAATTTTTGGCCGTTTAGTCATGACATGTGCCTCACGTCATTTTAGGCATGTCCAAAACTGACAATTAATGTTAAAAAAATACAGGGAACAACCATGAAAACACTCAACCCTTACATTTGTAGACTAGGGGTTTAGACTTTTAGTTCATAACATTTGGTACTTTTTTAGTGGTCCCACCATTACTTTTACTTCTTAGAGTTTTCTGTCAGAGTGTTTATTATTTTATATTAAGATTATTACATAAAAAGTTCATTTTTTAAAATTAAACTAACATATTTTTTTCAATTTCCAAATATACCCCTCTTTTCTATTTAATTCCTATTACTTCAAACCACACTAGCTCTATTTTTATCGACGAGATAAGTGAGATCAGAGAAAGGAGAATCGCTAACGCTGCTATAACAAAAACAATCAGCTCCAAGGCTAGCTACCACCATTCTCCAAGAAATTCCTCACCAAAGCCCCCAAATCATCTAACCGAGCCACCTAACTACTCCCTGCCCAATTCACCCCCCCAACCACCACCACCAACCGCCATCGGTGATCTTCGTTCCTGGTCCTACGCTATTCAAATCTAAAACTCGTTCAATCGATGCAATAGCTCAAGCAATTTATGAAATTGAAAAGCCTTTTGAAATTTGAATCGGGGCTGCGGGAATCGGGGAAAAGGGGTTTTGGTTTGTTGGGGAATTTGGGTAAATAACTGCTTCTAGGCTGATCCAGAAATTGATAGAAAACTTGAAGAGACAGAAATTGAGAAATGGAGGTTTCTGTCTCTCACGGAACCACAAAAATATACCAACCATGTTTACTTTACAAAGGAACAATTGATACCATTGGCATACAATGATAACCACTTTTGAGAATTTCTCGACTAACTAGTCACTATACATGGAAAGATCTTTTCTCGAATTTTTGAGGCCCTCAAAGATGAAGAACTTGAGACTGTAGAAGCTAATGGTGGGGTTGCAACAAAAGGTAAGTTGCAACTGATGTTAGCCTGCAACTCTGAAACACCTTCCAAAACCTTCACAACCAAAGACATGGATGGCCTTCTTCTATAATCTTTATCCAAACACCACATTCCAAGCTTAATCACCTGAATGATTTCTTCACTATGACATTGCATGTCTTCACTCGGGCAAACGACAATGTCCATCAATCGGTTCTCGAGGGACTTCTTCTGCAGCAAGCTCAGTAAATGAACGTCAGATTCAGTCAGGGAGTAGTCTAGATTTTTCCTCCCACTAATAACCTCCAGCAAAACAATCCCATAACTATATATGTCAGCTTTCACAGTAATTCCTGTTGTCTGCCACTCTGGCGCAAGATATCCCATAGTTCCTCTAATTCCAGTCATTACTCGACTCTCATCTCGTTTGATTGACTTTGACATTCCAAAATCCGAGAGCTTGGCTTTGAAGTTCTCGTCAAGAAGGATATTCTCTGGTTTAACATCTAAATGAGCAATTCGTTGCCTGCAATCCTCGTGAAGATATGCCAAGACTTTTGATATGTCCAGCAAAATCATTTTTCTCATTTCCCAACTAAGCAAAATGCTTTTGCTGTCGTCAAATATCCATTTTTCCAACGACCCATTACTCATAAACTCATACACTAGCATCTTTTGTCTTTTCTCGACACAAAATCCTATGAGCTTCACCACACTAATATGGTGTATGTTACCTAGAGTTTCTACCTCGGCAAGAAACTCCTTTGTCCCCTGCCCAACTTTATCAAGCCGCTTCACTGCAACTAATGTACCATCTCCGAGAACACCTTTGAACACCATTCCAAATCCTCCTTCACCCAGCGGTTCTGCAAACATTTCTGTTGCTGAGCACAGCTCATTGTACGAAAATCTGAGCCCAACTCTAGATAATTTCTTAAGGCAGCCCTGACTAATTTCCCAATTTCTATTCTTGTGTTTCAGGAACAACCAGAGAGCAAAACTCGAAAAAATTAAAAACAGCAAAAAGTAGAAAATGAGATATGTGGCAAGCTTTCTGAAGTAAGAGGTAGAATGAGGCCTTAGTACTTTAATATAGCATGATGTGTTGTACCAACGGTGGTCGATAGATGTTTCATTAATGAAGGAAAGAATCTGAGTGGGTAAATAGCATTCACCTTGTGAAGCATTAGTAGAAAACTTGAAAAAGGCTGCTTTGCAACCTGCGTTATCAAGACAGGTTTGCTTGCAACTCTCTTCAGTGTCCAACCCGGGGATGGCTGCACTACGGTCAAAGTAACGGATATTGGATAGTCTTCCGAAATTTATGAGTTCGTAGTTCTCTGATGAAGTTTGCAGTGACAAAGAAGCTTTCTGGCTGCAACCAATCTCAGGTAACTTACTGTTGATAAATTTGAAGTATTCTTTTCCATTGACTGCAACAGGACAGGAGCACTTTGAGTACTTGGCCTGCCCGCGTTCGCAAACCCCATATCTACCACACTTGAGTGGGAATTGACAGTCATCCATGATACCAAATATATTACTATTTGCTTGCCATCCGTACAGACGCTCCCATCCATATATTCTCACACCCCCATCATCATCCAATTTCAGAAATCTAGCATATAAAGAACTGGGAATATCAATTGGAACTGCCCAACTTGTTGAATTGATTGTCTGGTAGATAAAGCTAAGCTCGATCAAATTCAGTGTTACATTTAGCAATGTAAAAAGCGCTGGCGAAAACATCAGATCAGGATAAATAGCCAAATATATAATTGACCTTTCAACTTCAAGAAATGACGCAAAGTAAGATTCATTGACGCATAGGCGAAACAAGGGAAGACTCGGGTTCACTGAAGATGTACCCGAAGTAAGACATTTTCCTCCGTCAATGTTTGGCCGATAAGAAGTGTGTCAGTTGGATCAAAAGACTGCCAGACAGTCCCATTTGACTGATCAAAGAGCACCATGTTTCCATGTTGACTAATTGTTATTCCACCGATTGATTTACTAAATGTTTGAGAATTCCAAACATTATTCCCACCCGCATCTCTTAGGACCAACCCTCCTGAATATAAATTAAGAGTTGCATCCCTTCCACATGACTTACGATTGGCTGACCATACTACCTGCGGAGGTTCTTCTACATTTGTACTATTACCCTCAACACGAAGATCCAACATAATCACAGATAAGTAGCAGCATCTTTCGCGCAGAAGCAAAGCCCAGTCTTCGTTGGGCTTTGTCCCGTGAGAAGTATGAACCTTGCCAGTGAGTCATCTGTGAATCGTACAGTTTGAAAAACGGAATCATCGTTGTTTGTCCATGTTTCTGATCCGTTAGGTGACAGAAATAAAGTTGATGTAAGGGCTGATGTAAAACAAAGGGAAGAGGTTATTGTAGCGACTAATGGCAAGAAGATGATGATAATAGCCATGAGCAAAGCATAAAAATGGAAAATGGCTAGATATGGTGTGAATTATATATAAAAACTTCCTGCTCATGAATATAGGAAACTCAGCCCAATAAAAAATATGTTGGCTGTTAAGAGAGAAGTTTTGATCGAGGGAGGACAGAGTCTCTTGGTAGCTGCCAGCGAACTTAAAAAATGGGGCCCCTACATTAACAGGTAAAGAAATGTAGGAGAAATCCGGCCTCTCCCTCTTAATAATTGTTAATCGTCTTGCACCTTTATATTTTTTTTTGTAATCCGAAAAAAACAATTAATTCATTGCTATGCACAAAATAGAAGTTTTATGTGATATGTCTTATGTATTCAACCAAGGGTTTTTGTATTGTGTGTATCACATGTATGTAAACCGTCGATAAATATCCTAATAACTTATTTGCCAACATTTGAATCGCATTGAATTAGAATTGCAATGCATCGCTAATTTTTGCATCGTGATGCTAAAGATCCAGACACGTGTATTCAATTCATTAAATGTATACTGTTTTTCGCATAAAAATGATTTTTTCTCGTTAAAAAACGATGGACCAGCGTTGAAAACTTTGAAAAGGATCACCTCGACCCCTTAAAAAAGAAGAAGAGTAAACTCGATTAAAACTTTGAAAAGTGAAATTGACTATCTATTATTCCTTGTATATCTCGGCTATAAAGTGAGATAAAGAGACCTTTTTGGGTGGAAAAATTGGGATCCTAGGCAGCGCCCCTGGGTGCCATCCTAAAGATACTTTGTCATAGTGACTATATGCAACTCTGAAGGGCATGCATTGTGTGTGTTAACTTCTTCGATCATCTCGACAAGGAAAAATATATAATATGCTCGTTTCTTTTGTCTCAAACTAGCAAACTATAAGGAATTTATGTCAATGTTCCAATGATCTTTCAAGCAAACAATGTAAGAGGATAGACATTCAAGAAACTTGAATAGATTTTTTAGAAATAGTAAACCTTCAAACATTAGAAAAAGAGTAAACATTGAGTGTGTGGAGAAAAACTATATATTGTAGTATGGAGGTATAAGAAAGAAAAAATAATATATATAAGAAATAACATCTTTCTTATACCTCCATACTTGTTCTAGTATCTCTCCTTCTCGTTTATATATATATATATATTAATTTATTTTTTCTTTCTTATACCTCCATACTTGTTCTAGTATCTCTCCTTCTTGTTTATGAATGCATTGATTAATCATTGATCCATCAACTCATTTATTTACTCTAGTATAAAGGCTATAGATGTTCTATCTATGGCCCCAAGCCTCTACGTGCACCGACTTCATTCATTCAAGTTGTCCATTGCACGGCTTGACAGCATTTATTATGTGATGGATCTAAATTGAACTCTAAAAGATGCATTTTTAAAATCAATAAAATTTTGTTAAAATTATTATATTTTTTTAATATCTTGAGAATAGATTAACCATTTTCTTTTACCGTTTTCACCTACTAGGAAGGATCACATGCGTTACACATGGTCTTAATGATTTGTTATAGTGATTTGTTAGTTCGGTCATTTTTTTGTTTACTTTTAATTATTAGATTATTTTTATGTTATAATCTTTATAGCTTTTTAGATTTATAAATTGTGTTGTTATGTGGTTAGCTTTTCTGATATTTTTTTTTGTCATTGTATAGCAACTTATCTTACAATTTGTTTTTTTTTGTTGGTTATTTTTAAATCTTTTTTTAATACCAAACATGAATTCATTCACTTTTATCGATGTGTGAATTGAAAACAATTCAAACTAAATATCTTATAGCATATTGTTTTATAAACTTTAAGCTATTGCTTTTGGAATTTATGACTCTCTTTTAAATAATATATTGTGTTAAGAAATCAAACTCTCAACC
>CM028380.1:1402741-1455352 GCA_013146195.2 Codonopsis lanceolata
GGCTTCAACTCATCGGTCACCATCATCATCCCATGCTCCCGCAGCCCCAATCTATCTGCCATTCTGCCAGCTTTTCTCCAATTTTTTTCATCCTTCTTTCATATACCATCCCCCACCAATCGATAGAAACAAATCAATAACCACCATCACGTCTACAAAATACCAGTACCATACTGCATCAAAATCAACAATGATGCTACTTATTAAATATGATCGATATTGGCTAATATTGAATATGATCTAGCAGAGTGACCTATAATCACATAGAAAACCATGAAAGCAGTTGCTAAAGAAAAGGTAGAAGATCAAAATACTATTTGAAATAATAAAACCTATCGGGATTCTAGCACTCCACTTCATAAATGCTCTTGGAGGAATTGCTAGAGCTAGGTAATGCGGGCTCATGCGCCTTTAGATAAACTTTCATGGCACTTAATGCCTTTGAAACCAACCTTGACATAATTTGAGGGCCCAGGTTCAGTATATATGTATCCATCAATCTTTATATTGAATGGAATAGTTAAATTAGACTTGGTTTCTCATTTTAGTTTCTATAGAACTAATTATTATTTCTTATTTATAGCTAAATAAGACAAATGTTACGCATTCTAATATTTGCTAAGAAATTTTGTTTGAAGAAAGTAGGAGAGCTTTGGAAAAAATGGAAATACAGTGAAAGATGATTTCTTTATGCCAAATGATAAAGGATGAAAGAAAAGCTTTTGATTCCACCAACCGATATCTGGTAGATCCCGATCAAGGGCCATTATTGGTCGACTATTGGCAAAGTGAAGAGGTTAAGGTATGCATGAGTTTAGGTTGTTGAGGTATGTCATTTTTGTGCCAAGTATCTAATTAGTATTAGTATGTTATTTTCTCTCGCACTCGAGCGGACGCAATTCTACCAATCGCAGCGCCTAGAGTTCCCACACGTAACTGGAAGAACATCACATGCAAATATTCGTGAGGAGGTAAACTATATACATTGCACATTTTCCCTCTTTTTCATATTAAGGATGTTCAGCGAGATAGTTGATTTTGGAGAAAAACAAACTAAGATGCTCTCTTATCATTTTGGTCTGTTCTTGTCCCTGTGGCAGCAAAGCTCGTCTTATATTATTTTGTGCAAATTTGAGCTTTTAGCATATTATTTTGGTATCATGAGGCTTCTTGCTAATGCTGTTTTGCCATGATCTTTTATTCGATGGGAAATCATTGTATGAGTAACTGAGGATGAAAATTTATAGAAATTCGCTATACCTAAACAATAAGCTAATAAAAGTCCTTGAGGAGTAGCCCCCTCGAGTCAAAAAACTTGTCATGGTTCTTGTTGAAGGATGGTATCCCTGGGTTCGAGAGAGTGTTGTAGAAAGGAAGCAATGGATGAAGCTTGTCATTAGAAGGATATCTGTTTTCGATGGGTCTAATTTTGTATGCTTAATTAGTTTCGTGGCTTAGGGTCTCACCTAAGGACACAAACTTGGATTTGATGAGGAAATGGGAAGGGCCAAAAAAACTAAGAAGAAAAGGCAGTGTAATCATATAGTTTCTACCCTCCCGCAATGGAGGGATATAAGTAGTCAAAACAGAAGTTCAACTTTCTTTCTCATATTTTACATGGCAACGCTTAAGAAGGAAAGTTGATTTCCTTTCCTTCTTCACAAGAAATTCCTGAACCATATAGAGCCTACGGTTCATTTTGCCAAGAGCAAGCAGAGTAGACTAGTATGGTCAAGTCCACTTGGATGAAAAACAAGTGGTCCATTTGTTTATGAAAGAAAAAAAAGGGACTAACCAAGTCCATCCAGGCTATGTCTGAGTCATAGTAGTCATTTGAAAGGAAAGCATCATCCTTAGCATGCAACAATCTCCTCAAACTACACAAGTATGAATGACCATTAGAAGCTCATGGTACATTATCCATCATATCTTACAAAATAAACCAACCAAAATAAATTAATTAATATAATAAAAAAATAAAGAAAAAAGAACTACCACTATACCTAGGTGAGCTTCAAATGCAGCCTTTATGCAATATTTAGCATTTTTTCAAGTAAATATCCATATTCTTGGAGTAAGGGACGATATAGAGATCATCAAGATGATTCGTGCTACTGCAGATGGTCGATGGGATGTGTCTAATATGAGTTCACTATGCTTTTTAATCGTTGAAAGCCTCGCTGTATCTTCTTTTCATCATCTCGCCTTTTTCCATAATTCAAATTCCTATTACAAGGAAGGAAAATATGAATCCGAGATGAAACATAAATGAAAGATGGGATGTACGAAAGAATGGCTAAAAGTTAGATCAAATAAGACATCAACTTATACTATTTTAGCGAGGTTTCTTTTACTTTTAGATAAATAATCATTTTTGAGGAATATCATATACCATATCCATATTCTTGTGGTTTCAAGATAGGAAGGGGCGATATAGCTTTCAGATCATCGGCATGATTCGAAGAGACCAAACATAATATAAATACTTCATACATCATGCTAAACTGCTGAGTATGGTCGAGGATGGGATGCCTGTGTAGATAGGGTGGTTTAGAGAGAAGGCCTCCGAAATTTCAATCGAAGTTCGGTGGATTGGTCTCACAACCTTTCATGAACTTTTACTTTCACAAGGAGTCAACCGTGCCAACGTATGAAGTTGAAGGCACTCTTCTAGATTACAAAATAAAAATGAAGTTCGGTATATATGTAAGTGCAACCTTTCTACGGTAGCTTGCATCACCAGTATTCAAAAGATAAAAGTAGCTAACGTTCTGTAAGTGTCCTATATAGCTTTCAATATAATATTATTCTATTGGCACTACATAGTAAACTGAGGGCACACTTTTGTTGTCCAATAGCCATCACTACTATGTTCACCTCACGAGTATTTTGTGGCTAGGCAGATATTAAGAAATGAAGGGTAGCCGAGGGAAAGCTGAAATTAGAGTTGATTATCGTGAATTCTTATTGGAATTTTGAGGTCAAGAAAGTGATTGTCGGCGCCTAAAAAGTGATGTTCTTAGTTTGCTACAGTCACATTTGCTTTGCTGCTTTGTTTTAGGAGATGAGTATTTTGGATTATGGGAATCTTTGGGAAGGAAAAGTAATACTATAAGTCACTAGAGACATTATGCAATAATACATTCATTACAAAGTTTGTTTCAAATTCTGTCTCTGCACTGCAATTCATAACCTATTTCAATCTGTCTGTTACAAATTAAGGCCACACTGGTTAAGAACAGTTTCTTCATGCACTGATACCTTTTTGTTTCTATTTGTTAAGCACACCAAACAAATTTCGGAAAGTCATAAAACCTTGTTTTGTTTCGCTTTCATTAAACATTGAAAATCGATTCGCATCGCTTGTTGTATGAAGTGTGCATTCACTGATCAAAGTTTGCTTCTAAAAACCGCTTATAACTCGCTTCATGCAAATGATTCAAAACAATTTTAATTGCTTTACGCTTCAACATTAAACCTAAAACACGTAATACGTTGCATCCATTAAACAACGAGCTTCGAATTTTCGCATGATAGATCGCCACGATTTTGCAAATCAGAAATCTGTTTTAACCTTGTTTCGCCGCTTGTTGTTGTTTACGTGCTTTATACGCTTTTGTTAACGCATTTAGAAAACTGCAATTTCTGTCCATTATAAAATATGTTTCTGTTTACAGATTCTGTTTCATGCACTGAACCATCTAGTTACTGCATTAAAACAGCCTAAATCTGCTACTGTTTTATCTGTTTAAGTAACAAATTCATTCAATCACAAACCTGTTCCATAATCCATTTATGTTACAGAATCTGACCGGTGATTAAAACCGATTCTCAAACAACACGCCACCGCATTATTACGCATAAATCTATTTCTATCGCTTTAAAACCGCCCGCCTTCAAGCATACAGATTCGGTTTCTGCTTCTATACCGCATCTGCTTTTAAGTTACGATTATCAGATCACTGCATTCATATTGGTCGTTATTGTTGCTTCAACCAGTAATTACATTGTGTGTGTGTGTGTGTGTGTGTGTATATATATATATATATATATATATATATATATATATATATATATATATATATATATATATATATATATATATATATATATATAAAGCACGTGTAGTTGAATATTTCGCCCAGACTTTTAAGGTAGTTTCGCCATTGATCGGACAATCGTGAAGCTTCTAGCATGTAGTTGAATTGATTTGTTCTATTTACTCCATGCTAATGTTTAGGCAAGAATAATCGAATGCTACAAATTGGTCATTTGGTAAGCAACAGTGGTCATTCCATTCCATGTCATTTTAGTTCAATTATTTTTCCATGATAGCTCATCGAACGGAAAGCTATCACCATTGTTGCATACTAAATGAGCACTAAGTTTACATATCATAGAACTAGAATCCTACTGAATGGTAGACAGATAAGGAAGTGTCTGTTTAGAAGAAGATTTCATTAGATGAAGAATATACAAACCGGATATGGGATCCACCAAAGGCAGTATCGACATGTATGAAAAAGAAAAGAAATCAACGAAACTAGACCCAAGAAGGTTTTGCCTATGTCTTGCTAGGTCGGCCAAATGCGATCCCTAAAGATTCCCATTGCCTTAGCCAAGAGAGGCCATAAAAACTGCATTCACGAAAAACAGATTAAATTCTAAGCTTTCAAATATTTTGAGTTTCTCTCCGTCCAAAGGCACCAAAGAATGGAAAATAGCACAATTCCAAAGAGTTTTCCTGTCTTTCCCCTTACCGAAGCCCTTCCAGTTTTGGACCAACAAGTCATCTTCCTATGGGACTAGCCCAGACTCACCACTTATCGCAATGAGACGCCCTAGCCTGCAATGCATGCGAAGAGCGCAAACATCCCGAGTTAAAGCTGTTTTAGGTTGTCTTTTTGGATATCTCGTAATGTAATGAGTTTGCTAGTATATAGTTTTACAAAATTATAGGTTGGGGAAGACTCTGTATTGGAAGGGGATCTGCAGCCATCAATATCTTTTATTAAGCAAATGACTTTCATGCTCACCTGAATTTTTCTCGAGACAAATATTTGTAATTAGCCCGACAGGATTCCCGAAGTTAGGTCTACTGAGAATTCTTGTTGATACACCCTACTTTTAGTCCTTATTGAGATGCAGCTTAGTCCGCCTCCATTATTTGTTCTTTTATGGTGTCACCAAGAAATGCAAAATAATTCATTTGCTTCATGTGGATTTGACTTTTTTGAGTTCATGACTGAATTTATTTGTGTTTGTAGAAGTTGATATTGTAGCTAGGCCGATTGGAATTCTCGCTATTCTCGATCGACCAATAGAATGCAGTGATTAAGAAGCAGAAACTTTATGAATGGCAGATTCTCATAAAGAGGGTTAAATATCCTAAAATTAATAAAATACTTTAGTTATTTTGAAAATATCACATATTGATAGTACTGAATAACCTTTATTACAAAACTAAAGGGGACATGTGGCTTAGCCACTGGGCTACATTTATGAGGTTGAAAGAATAAGGATGCATGATAACCTGATGAGTTTTTAAAATAATTGGGAAGTTGAAATGGATGATTGAAAAGATTGCATGGGTGTAGGTAGGAGCACCCACGTGTCAAGAATTATTAAGTTTTTGATATAGTTGATATTTTTCATATGATCCTGAGCATGAAGTTGCCAACAGGATAAATGCTATCAGGTAATTTAGCTCTACATATTGTTTTTTCACTTCCTTTTGTAAGGTAGATTTCTTGCCCTCCATTCAATTTATATTCTCTTCTTTATCAGTAAATATCATTTTTTTTATAAAATTACAATAATTAAGAACCTACAGATTTAACAACCCTATACTAATACTTCCCTAAAGAACAATCAAAACTCTCAGCCAATGTTGATCTGCATCTCATTTCTACTTAATGTTTAGAATTTCAATAGCAGCTTCTAAATCATTCCATGTTGAGATCCAATGTCGGTAAAGAAGCTTAGAAATCAAGATCATATTATGATCAATACATGGACTTGGTTGCGTTGCATATTGGTAATTTGATGTCCTTGTTTTTGCCTAAGAAATCTGTTCACCTTGTGTACTTATTAGATGAGTGCGAACAATGAAGATACTTCGCGTGCTAACGTGTTCATCAAAACACGAAGTAAAAAGGATGGTTGCATACCTCACGATGATACTAGAAGCCTAGTTGTAAGTAGTTTAATTAAAAAATTTCATTATTATATATATGGTTTCATTAATTTAATGTTCACGTATAAAAAATACTTTTGTTTTTGTTTTGTTTTTAGGAACGGATGACTGAAAAGCTAAACGAGGTACCCGAAGAGGAGCGAACGGAAGCTTATAAAGAGCAAGTTTTTGTTGAACTCATGGGGCCCGATGGACATGGGCGTGTGAGAACTTTTGGTTCTGGACCATCTCCTCGTCATATTTTGGGGGCTCGGTCATCTTCAACAACTACACCTTCTTCAGAGGTAATAGATAAGCTAGTGGAAGCTAAGGTAGCGCAAATAGCATCTCAGTGCTTGAAGAAACAACAGGAGTTTGAAAAGACACAAATGGAGACACTTGAAAAGGTTGAACGTATGCAACGCTTAATGGAGGTACATGGGCTACTGCCATTGTCGCCACGTCCAGGCACAAATGGCGGCGGCTCTGGATCTAGTGTAGGTCAGGTATACCCTTATCATGTTCACCCTTTCATTGAGTCGTACGTTAATTTTTTGTGGAATTCTTGCTTATTATATTATTTTTATTATAGGCTCAGATCAACCTTCCCAATTCTTCGATGGATGACGTGAGCTAGCAAATTCTAGGGATGACGTCGACTCTTTTGTTTTTGAACAGATGATGCTACAAATTCGCAGTTTTCGTTTGAATATGTGCTAATGCTTTTGATTTGGATATGTACGTTGATATATGTACTTTATGGGTTTGTGTTTCTTAATTAACTAGTATAACTTTGTGTAGGTATTCGCAGTTTTTCTTTTGAATATGTGCTAATGCTTTTGATTTGGATATGTTGATATATGTTTATGAGTTTGTGTTTCTTAATTAACTAGTATAACTTTGTGTAGGTATTTTCAAGAATTGCAATTGTTCCCATTTTAATAATGTATGGTGGATTGATTATTTCAACACACCAAATGGTGGGCTAGTTTAGTATTTTTCTTAAAGTACAATCGTGCCAAATGTAATTGGGAGGGCAAATACAATCGTGCCAAATGCAATTGGGAGGGCCGGAAAAACAATGCCAAATGTAATTGGGAGGGCAGGAAAACAGTGCCAAATGTAAATTGGGAGGATAGGAAAAACCGTCCCAAATGTAATTGGGAGGGCAAGAAAACCGTCCCAAATGTAATAGCGAGGGCAAGAAAACCGTCCCAAATGTAATTGAGACAATAGGAAAAACCGTCCCAAATGTATTTGGGAGGGCAAAAAGATCCCAAAAGTATTTGGGATGACAAAATCCGTCCCAAAACCGTCCCAAATGTATTTGGCAGGGCAAAAAACCGTCCCCAAAAAGCGTCCCAAATGCATTTTGGGAGTGCAAAAAATCCGTCCCAAAAACCGTCACAAATGTAATTTGGACGCCAGGGAAAAACCGTCCTAAATGTAATTGTGACGGCTGAAAAAACCGTCCCAAATACTCTTTTTGGGACGGCATTTTGAAAAACGTCGCAAATACTCATCAGTCAGGACAGCCATGAAAAATCGTCGCCTTCTCCGTGACAAATACTTTTTGGGACGGTTTTTGGCCGTGACAAATGTTTTTGGCACCCTTGTATTTGAGAGGGAGCGAAAACCGTCCCAATGCCGTCCCAAATACCTTTTGTGACGGTTTTGGAAGTATTTGGGACGGTTTTTGGCCGTCCCAAATACTCATATTTCTTGTAGTGTGCGCATTAAAAGATTTGGCGAAAAGATGGTTTATGAATCTAACACCTGGAAGTGTTTATACCTGGGCTCAATTATATGATTTGTTTATGTGTAAATTTTATAAACATGCATCTCTTTCAAAGTACAGAAAACAAATTATATCTTTTCAAAATGAACCAGGAGAAACATTCCATAAAGCATGGGATAGATTTAAAAATTTACTTATCATGTGTCCTCATCATAATCTATCTCAAGATGTGTTAGTAACTCAATTCTATCATGCTCTTTCGCCTGCATTACAAACTATGGTTGATAGTGCGGCCGGTGGGTCTATTAATAGAATGACACCAGCAGCACTAGAAGAATTACTTGAGATGTTAAGTGCAAATTCTCAACAGAAAAGTATAAGAGGTAAGAGTAGACGTTTATTCCAAGTTCAAGAAAAACCAGTTGTGCAAGCTCAATTTGAAAATTGGCAAATCCAAGAGGCATGTGCTATTTGTGGATTAAATTCTCATGCTACTAATTTTTGTCCCTCTAGTGTTGTATATCCTGAACAGGTTAATGCCATGAACATGTACCCTCAAAGACAAAGGAATGATCCTTTCTCAAACTCATATAATCGTGGTTGGAGGAATCATCCTAATTTTTTATGGGGAGGAAATAAACAACTACAACCTCAACAATTTCCAAATCAAGGACAATTGCGAATTGAAGAAGTTCCAAAGTCAGATAGAGCGAGAAAAGGTCAAGCTACTCTTAACAAATATTTGCTAGAAGAGGTAGAAAATTTAAGGGATCAACTCGCAAAAGTTGAAAAAGAGAAAAGAGAAGAAGAGAAGTTCCCTAGTCAGACAGAACAAGCAAAATCTATCACTACTCTGTGAAGTGGTTGAGTAATTGGAGAAGAGGTAAGTAACCCTATTCAATCTTCTGATGTGCTGGATAAAGTAGATAATTCTGATAGTGAAGTTGAAAAGGATAAACTATACACTCTTTTTCACACAGTGAAGATGCGATTAGCATCTCGCCGGCGTCTGGGGTTTCCCCCGCCATGGGCGAACCACCCCAGCGCCTCCGGATCCCATGCCCAAATCCTTTGCCTCGGCATTATGTTGTTCACCCTCACCTTCTCTAAACCCTTCTTTTCCTATTATTCCCCCAGCGACATTCAAAGGGGAACCCTCGCTCAAACTATCTCCGGAGATCATCAACTCTCTTGCCCATCCTTTTCGCCTTGCCCTCATCGGGAAATTCTCCCATGGCAGACCTTCCATGGAGGCTACTCGTAAGTATTTCAATACGATCGGTCTCAAAGCTCCCGTCTCCATTGGACTGTTGGATCCCAAACACATTCTTATTCAGGCCAGTCATGATGATGATTTTCAACGTCTGTGGATCAAAGACCAATGGTTCTTGGGAAAGTACCCGTCTGGCGTTTTCAAATGGACACCCGCCTTCAGACGATATAGAGAGCTCTATAGTTCTGTCTCAGTTCTCCCTTAGGGCCTCCTATTCACTATTCAATAAATCAGCTCTTTTCTCTTTAGCTTCTTTATTTGGTCGACCGTTAATGATGGATCAGCCTACCATAAATCTTACTCGCCCTAGTGTTGCTTGCATCTGCGTGGAAGTAGATCTTTTGAAGCCTTGCCCCAACAGAGTTTGGATTGACTGTGGTTCAACTTTCCCTAGTTTCTGGCAGCCTTTAAAGGCTGAAAATAAACCCTCTTATTGCAATAATTGCTTCCATCAAGGCCACCACGATCTTAACTGTAAGTTCAAGGGATCAGATCAACCAACTCTGTCAATTCTTGAGATCTGTCATGCCAAGCCGATTTCCCAAAGATGGACTCCTAAGAAACCAGCGAGCCATTGAAGAATTCCCATGCAAACCCTAATAATCCACGCATGATGCGAGAACCTTCCAGCCTTACAGTGCCTGCACATCGAGTATGGGCAAAGAAACAGTCCTTAATGATCCTATCCCCAATATTGATCCTTCTTCTTCATCTCCTTGTCAAGATCAAGGAGACACTGATGGTGATCCAAATTTGATGATTGGCCAGCCTCCACCCCCTTTGCACACAGAATCTGCAGCCTCACCTCATGGAAATCAGCCTAGTCCCCAGCAGGATAATGGCCCGGATCTCACCGAACTTCCTCAAGACCCCCCTCCTGATCCCCCACAACAAAAGGAATTTTCTATTTCTCCTAATCGCTTTGCTGTTCTTGAGACAATTGAATTAGAAAATGAAGAAGACTCATCAACCATCCAAGCCTTATATTCGATCGATGCCTAAGCAAAGTAAGCCGAACAACCCATGCCTCGACTCACGGATCAAAGGCTTCAAAGCCTCATGCTTCCTTCTTCCTAATTTTTTATGGATATTAAAGAGATCTTACGGAATATTCGGGGTATTGAGTAGCGAATCTTCAATTAAATAAGTCTCAAACATCTCATTCGTCTACACGGAGTGTCTATTGTGGCAATTTTTGAACCCAAGCTTGAAAGGGAAAAATTGATATAATCTCTCGTCGCCTTAAATTGGGTTTACCGCTTCTAACCCTTCTAGTTCAATTTGGGTTTTCATTAAATCTGTTTCTGATTATCTTTAGTTTATGAATGCATTCGACAAAGTAACCTTTCGAATACAGCATTTTTTGTGGCCTTCTGCCACTCTTGACTTGTGTTTATGCTAAATCGATGATCGGGATCGTCAAGATTTATGGGGCGAAATCATTGATTAGCTCTTCTTTCCCTAATCTGGATGATTGGCGGCGACTTTAATATTATTTTGCACCCTTAGAAAAATCGGTGGCTCGGGTTGGAATCGGAAGAGTGCATTGGAGTTCCATTCTTGTCTTTACTGCTGGTCTAACGATTTGGGATACTCGGGGGAGCGATTTCACTTGGCTAAATAAGAGGGAAGGTTCTGCTATAATTTATGAGAGAATCGATAGAGTTCTTTGCAACTCCATGTGGCTCAATAATTTTCACTCTACTTCCATCCAGCATCTGAATAGAACTTGTTCGATCACTACATTGTGCTCACTACTATTACCCGCCAAGCCTCGCGGTTCTTCTTCTTTTCGGTTTATAAATGCTTGGATCGGTCACCGGGCTTTAAGGATGTTGTTGCTAAAGCTTGGCAAATACGAGGAGGCGCCGAGCCTATGGCTCTTTTTTCCCATAAGCTCTTTAATGTGAAGAAGGCAGAAAAGAATGGAACAAATCAGTTTTTGGAAACATTTTCGACAACCTCAGGCAGGCCGAAGAAGAAGCCCTTGAAATGGAGCTTTACTATGAACTTAATAATTCCCCCTCTAACCGAGAAAACATGATGGCAGCTAAGGCTAAACTTCAATCTTTTCTTAAACAAGAGGAGGAATACTGGCAGCAAAAATCTAAAATTCGTTGGCTGAAGGAGGGTCAAGGAAACACTAAATTATTCCATGCTTCGGTTAAGCAGGCTCGGCTTCGCCTCTCTATTAATTCTATAATGGATGACAATGGTATTATTCTGGATTCTGACCAAGTCATTCGGCAAGGGCGATTTCGCACTTCGGCCGGCTTGATTTGAAGGTATCGCGCCTACTACTTTGGATCCGATTCCTTCCATAGTGACGGATGCAATGAATGACGCTCTTATCGCTCCCCCTTTAGTATCGGAAATAAAATCTGCAGTCAATAATCTTAATGGTGATAGTGCTTGAGGGCTGACGGATTTAATGGGAAATTTTATTCAGCCTGTTGGCCTATAATTGGAGATGATTTCAGCCAAGCTATTTTGGAATATTTCTCGGGTTTTTCTTTCCCTCGGGCATGGTCTAGCACTCTGATTATTCCCATTCCGAAGACTGATAGGCCAAAATCTTTTAAAGATCTTCGCCCTATTAGTCTTTGCAATTTTTGCCAGAAAGTGATATCCAAAATCCTCTCTTCCAGGCTTGCGGCTATCCTCCCTCATATTATTTCAGAGAACCAAAGCGCCTTTGTTAAAGGCCGTCTGATTCGAGACAATATTCTCTTGGCGCGAGGAATTGATGTGTCATCACGGGGAAAAAAGTTTACGGCTCGAATGTGGTTGTAAAGCTCGATATGGCTAAGGCGTTTGATCGTGTCTCTGGATCTTTCTCATTAATATTCTCAGGAAGTTTGGATTTCACGAAATTTTTATAGATTTGATTTGGCGGCTTATATCGACAAGCGGTTCTGTTTTTATTTAATGGAGCTTAAATTCGGCTTCTTTCCCTCATCTCGAGGTCTAAGGCAAGGAGACCCTCTCTCACCGAGTTTGTTTATTATTATGGCTGAATTTTTTAGTCGGGGCCTTAACCATCTTCATCAGCACTCTCCCTCCTCCATTTTCTCTACGGTTAGTGGCTGCCCCGTTATATCGCATCTTGCTTTCGCCGACGATGTAATCATTTTAAATGGCGGTAAAGATTCTCTTCTTCGTCATAAATCATTTTCGAGTTATGAAGTAATCGGGCCAAGTGATTAATACTTCCAAAGCTCTTTTTTGTAGCTCCTTCCACATGAGCCGTATATCTTCTATTCGGACCTTCTTTGGAGTTTAAACGGGATCTCTCGATTTATTATCTTGGTGTCCGATCTATTTTGGCGAAAGAAGCGGTTTTTGACCCCCTTATCATTAAAGCGAAAAACCGTATTGAATCTTGGATGGGTAACTTTCTCAATTCGACTGGGCGGATCACTCTAATCAGAAGTGTTCTTCAATCTATCGCCAGCTATCTTCTAGCTTCTTTGGACCCTCCAGCTTCGGTTATAGCTTACATCGAGAGGCTGTTTTCCAATTTTTTGGGGTCACATTGACTGTCGTAACAAAGCTCACTTTGGGTTTCATGGGAAAAGTCTTTGTCGTCCTACCTCAGGGGAATCGGGTTGATCTCCACTTTTCAATTGGTTAAGGCTTATGGTTTAAAGATTTGGTGGCGATTTCGTTCAGTCCAAAACTTATGGTCGAATTTCCTCAATATCAGATATTGCTCCCGGCAACATCCTTGTTCTTCGACCCAAAAGGGATCCCATGCTTGGCAGCGAATGATCAAAGCTCGAGACATTGCCGAGCCTTATATACACTGGATTGTTGGCCGAGGTTCCATTTCTCCTTGGTTCGACTCTTGGCTTCGGTCAAATCCGATTATCTCGCCCTCCTGATTGCTCTATTTCCTCGGTTTGTGACCTGATTCACAGCTTCTCGGCTGGTGCTTCCCCACTTCCAGCATCCATCATGCACACAATTTCGGACCAGCGAATTTCTTTAATTGATAAGGATGACAGGCCATGTTGGACCCCTAACAATTCTGGAGAGTTTTCTTTATCTTCGGCTATGGATATCATTTTCCCCTCTTCATCTAGCCTGCTTTCGGCTAAGTTCAATTGGCATAAATATCTGCCCAATCATATTAGTATTTTTAGGTGGCGCCTCCTTCTTAAAAAACTCCCTATTGATGAAGGTATTCGGAGTAAGGGTTTCTCTTTGGCTTCTAAATGCCATTGTTGTTTATCGGGCAATATTGAATCTTTTGAGCATGTCTTTCTATCCAGCAATTCTGCATGGACTGTTTGGCGTTCATTTCACGTCACTTTCGACATCCCTTTACATCATTGTTCCATCCGTCAGCGCTGCTTCAGTTGGTGGCTTCATGGTTCGTCTCCTATTTTTTCCTTGCTTCCTTCACTCATTTTATGGCACCTTTGGAAGTTCAGGAACAAGGCTGTCTATGATCAGATGCGTTTGCCCTCTTCTGCCATATCTAGAAATGTCTCTCTGGATCTTCAAGATATCTTACAAGTTGCCAACTTTTTTACTTCGGATCCCTTGACTGCTGCCCGTATTTCTTTTGGTAGGCGTAAGAAGGTGACTATTTCTTCGTTGACCTGGAAAAAGCCTTCTACAGGTAGAGTTAAGCTTAACTCTGATGGTGCGAGTAGGTGTAACCCTGGTTTAGGTGGCGGAGGCAGTGTTCTTCGAGACTCTTCGGGGGGTGTCCTTTTTGCTTATTCTTGCTTCTTTGGTAATTGCTCTAACACAGTTGCCGAGATTCGTGCCCTCCACTATGGCATGTCGTGGATTCATTCCCATGGTTTTCACGATGCTGATATTGAAATTGACTCTAAGGTCATTTTTGACAGCATCTCTAAGGGTAATAATTTCCCTTGGAAGCATTCTTACCTTATTCGAGAAATCCTCCGTTTTCAATTAGAGGGTAATTACATCTTCTCTCATTGCTTCCGCGAGGTCAACAAAGTAGCAGACTCTCTTGCTAACTTAGCTTGTGACTCCCAAGATAGTATTACTTTCCACTCCATAACTGACATTCCTCGGTCCTCCCGGGGTCTAATCATTTTAGATGCTTGTAATACTTCTTATATTAGAATTTCTTAACTTCTTAGCTTTGTATTTCCTTTTCGAGGTTAGGCTCCTCTGTCCTCACATTTATAAGGGCAAGGCTGGTTGTCCCCCTCAAGTTTGTATTCCCTTTATCTTTTTAATAAACTTCTGCAGGGTGCCGCCCCTGCTTCCTTAAAAAAAAAAAAAAAAGTTGAAAAGGATAAAACTGAAAATATCCAAGAAAAAGATAAGGAAGTAGAAAAAGAAGTGACAAATAAAGCGAGTCAAAAAAAGAGCAAGAGGCAGAACCTCTTGAGGAACCTTATGTGGCACCACCACCATATGTTCCTTCAATACCATTCCCTAGAAGACTTATGAAAAACATAATGGATAAGCAATTTTCAGAAATTTACAATATGTTATCCAAAGTGAACATTAATCTTCCTTTGCTTAATGTTATTAAAAATATTTCGTCTTATGCTAAGTTTTTCAAAGATCTTCACTCTAAGAAACAAAAATTTGAAAATAATGAAAAGATTATTGTTTCTGAAAACGTGAGTGCACTTTTACAACCTAAACTTCCTCTTAAATTGAAAGATCCTGGTAGTTTCAATATCCAAGTCTCCTTGGGTAGTTCTAAAAAGATGAAGGCTATGCTAGATTTAGGAGCAAGTATCAATTTGATGCCTTTCGCTGTTTATAAACAATTAGGGCTGGGTGAACTGAAATCCACAACTATGTCTTTACATTTAGCTGACCGTTCGGTTAAACATCCTTTAGGCATAGTAGAGGACATTCTAGTAATGGTAGATAAATTGATCATCCCGATTGATTTTGTGGTCTTAGAGATGGAAATGAAGATATGCACAAACAATGAAGCTCCTATTTTGTTAGGTAGACCTTTTATGGCCACTGCCAACACAATGATTAATGTCAAGAATGGTAAACTCACAATGTTAGTTATGGGTGAAACTGTAAAAATTTCAATTTTCGATGCAATGAATAGACCGAGTGACATAAATGCATGTTTCTCAATTGATGAAATTGAAAATTTTATGGCCCAAACCTTTAACGAAAGTCAAGACGATGATGATTATGAGAAATATACATATGTAAGTTATGATGATAGAACCTTCTCCCATATAAAATTCGACATTGAAGAGTTAGAAAGAGAACTCCGAGAGACAGATGCTAGAAAAGATAAGGAAAAACTTGAAGCTATTAAGAATAAAGATAAGAACAAAGTGGAAGATTCTAAATCAGAAACTAGTTTTGATAAAATAGAAATAGATGAAAATAATGGTGAAGATATAGAAATTCAAAAGTCTGTTTTTGATGAAATAAAAATAGAAGAAGAAAAAGTAGAAAACTCTAAGGAGGAAGATAAAGAAGAGATATGGAAACCTGAAATTCCTGAATTTGTTCCGTCCGTTAAATCTCCTCCTGAAGTAGAATTAAAGTCATTACCATCCCATTTAAAATATGCATTTTTAGGGGAAGGTAAAACTTTACCTGTTATAATAGCTGCGGATTTAACAGAAGAATAAGAAGCAAGTCTGTTAAAAGTTTTATGGACACATAGAGAAGCCATAGGTTGGTCCTTCGCAGATTTAAAAGGAATTAGTACGTCTATGTGTATGCATAAAATTCATTTAGAAGAAGGTAATAACCTTCTCAAGAAAGACAAAGAAGACTTAACCCTCACATGAAAGAAGCGGTGAGAAAAGAAGTCCTTAAGCTTCTTGATTCGGGTATAATTTACCCGATATCTGATAGTAAATGTGTTAGTCCAGTCTAAGGTTCCTAAGAAATCAGGAATTACAGTTGTTAAGAATGATAAAGATGAGTTAGTTCCCACACGAACTATCACCGGTTATAGAATGTGCATTGATTTGAGGAAATTAAATGCGGTAACTAAGAGAGATCACTTTCCCTTGCCATTTATTGACCAAATCCTTGAAATACTAGCTGGTCATGAATATTATTGTTTTCTTGATGGTTTCTCTGGCTACAATCAAATCCCAGTAGCACCCGAAGACCAAGAGAAAACCACTTTTACATGTCCTTTTGGTACTTTTGCATTTAGGAGAATGCCCTTTGGACTTTGTAATGCCCCAGCTACTTTTCAAAGCTGCATGATTTCTATATTTTCTGATCTAGTGGAAAGATGTGTTGAAGTATTTATGGATGATTTTTCATTGTTCGGGAATTCTTTTGATCATTGCCTAGAAAATCTAACATCGGTTTTGAAAAGATGCTGCGAAACTAATTTGACCCTAAGTTGGGAGAAAAGCCATTTCATGGTTAAACATGGAATCGTCTTAGGTCATGTTGTGTCTAACAAAGGAATTGAGGTTGATAAGGCTAAAATTGAAGTTATATCACAACTACCTCCTCCAACTTCAGTCAAAGGTGTTAGAAGTTTTCTAGGACATGCAGGTTTTTATAGAACATTTATAAAATATGTTTCAAAAATCTCTAAACCTTTATGCAATCTGTTGGCAAAAGATACTAAATTCATTTTTGATCAAGAATGTTAGAATGCATTTTATTTATTAAAAGAACGATTGACATCAGTCCCAATTTTAACCAGCCCTGATTGGTCTCTCCTTTTCGAAATCATGTGCGATGCTTCGGATTTCTCAATTGGAGCTGTGTTAGGACAAAGAGTAGATAAGAAATCGCACGTAATTCATTATGCTAGTAGGACATTGAATGATGCACAACTCAATTATACAACCACATAAAAAGAAGTTTTAGCAGTTGTGTATGCATTAGAAAATTTTAGATCATATTTGTTAGGGTCAAAAGTTTTTATATTTTCTGATCATGCAGCCCTAAAATATAGTTTGAGTAAAAAAGAGGCGAAGCCTAGGCTCATAAGATGGATGTTATTATTGCAAGAATTTGATATTACTATTAAAGATAAAAAGGGAACGGAAAACGTTGTAGCCGACCATTTGTCTAGGTTGGAATTTTTACCTTTACTTGAACGTCAGTTTCTTGATAATAAAATCCCTGTGAATGAAGACTTCCATGTTGAACAATTTTTAGCAGTTAAAGATTTGGATCCTTGGTATGCTGATTTTGTGAATTACTATGTCTTTGATATCATCAACCCTGATTTTGATTTTTATCAAAGAAAGAAATTTTTAACAGATGCAAAACATTATTTTTGGGAAGAACCTCATTTATATAAAATGTGTTCCGACTCTATAATTAGGAGATGTGTTCCAGAACAAGACCAACAAAGTATTATGGCATTTTGACATGAATACTCTTGTGGGGGTCATTTTAGTGGTAATGAAACTGCTAGGAAAATTCTGCAATCTAGATCATATTGGCTGATAAGCTTATAATTTTCTATTATTTTCATTATTTTTTCGGAATTTTATTGATGATTTTGAGCTTTGGGTGTTAATTAATTGCATTTGAGATCCTATTTTTATGTATTTTGTGCTTCATGTAGGTATCTCGAAAATATTCGAGGTCTTATGGCTCAATACATGCAAATCGAGGCAATTCCGGGCTTCAATGTTAAGTTTGGGCACTTGCCATTAAGTTTCGTTAAGAGTTTCAATGCACAGAAGCTAATGGAGGATGAATCTGCAAGGCCTGGGAGCAGAGGGACCTTCGGCGCTCAATCCAGAAGAAGAGGGGCACCGGAGCAATTTGGCCCCTTCATTAATGCAAGCCCTAAAGTGGCCCTTCCTTAATGCAAGCCCCGGCGTCCCTTCCTTCCAGATTCGGGTCACCCACGCCCCATCCGGCCCACCTGCTGCCCTTTTTCGGCCCGCTTCCTCTCTCATCCTAATCCATTCCTTCCCTGGGCCAACCCGCGCATTTCTCCCTGGTTCAGCCCTTTGGCTATCGCGACCCAGGTCCCTTTTCGTACCCCTTTTTACCCCCAAAACTTATTCAAACTTCCACAATTGCCCCCATTTCTTGGCTTGTGCCCTAGCAACCTTGAATTAATCTAGGAGCACCATTTTTTTCGGACAGAGCAGGCTGGGAACAAAAATCTGAAAGGAACAGGGAAGCAAAAACTGAGGGAGACAAGAAGCAGCTGCAATTTTCCATTACATTTCCTTCTTTCCATTGTTCCTCCATTATTGTTCAAGCCAAGGAACTTCAATCATCCTTTTCATTGTAAAGTATTATACACTTTAAGTTATATTTCTATTTAATGATAATACTTTTGATTGAAGATTTGATTTATTTCCTTAGCATTATGAACTAAATTAATTGCATAGGGTTTTGATATATATTGGCTTGGATGTTGTGATTTAAATTTGGGATTTTGTTATTAATTGCTATTCATTAATTTTTGGGTATTATGTTGTGCTCTTAATGCTCGTAATGATTTGATCACCCATTACATGATTTTAAAAATTGTTTAATGCATGAAAGTGACTTGATAATTTTGGAAAATACAAAATAGTTGTCTTTTGGTTGAGTTAGTCAATATTACAAACTCTCCTTAAGATAGTCAATTAGGGTTTTGTGTTCGGAAGCGATTAATTGGATAATTTCATACGTAGCGAAAGCCTGTGAATTTATGTCGTTAATTAGCACCGTTATACGAAGCGACAGCCCTTAACGGTGATTTTTGAATCCCCGACTTCCAAAAAATAGAATAGTTTTAATAGCAACCCCTTATTAAATCACAACGAAAGAGCCAATTGAAAATCAAAACCCTAGATCCTCTCTCATTGAAGTCGACCTCAATTTAATATTGCTTTATTTCATTTCTTGTTTTAGCTTAATTAATTAGTTAATTCATTCAAAATCGATCGTCTAAATATAGTTAAAATTGCAACGTGCTTGGTACGCATTAAAAACAACCAAATTGCTTCCTCGTGGGTTCGACACTCTACTTTTCACTTTAGTACTTGTTTGACCGGGTAATCTTGCCCGTGTGCGTTTTCGCACCAACATTGGCCTACTGTTTTTAGAGACTTTGACATATTTTACAAAACATGTGATAAATGTCAAAGAACTGGTGGAATAGGTAAAATGAATGAAATGCCCTTGCATATGAATATAGTTGTTGAAATTTTTTATGTTTGGGGTATTGATTTTATGGGTCCTTTTCCAGTTTCTAATGGTTTTGAATATATTTTAGTCGCTAATGATTATGTGTCTAAATGGATAAAAGCTATTGGTACTAGAAATAATGATGGACAAACTGTTGTCAAGTTTTTGCAAGAAATTTTTGCTCGGTTTGGAGTATCGAGGGCTATAATTAGTGATCAAAGAACACACTTCACTAATAGATTGCTAAACTCATGCCTTAGAAAATATGGTGTAACTCACAGGTTAGCTACACCCTATCATCCTCAAACCTCTGGCCAACTAGAAGTTAGTAACAGACAGATAAAAGCAGTTTTAGAAAAGACTGTGAGACCTAATCGAAAAGATTGGGAGTCAAAACTTAAAGATGGTCTTTGGGCATATTGAACTGCATATAAAACCCCAATAGGAATGAGTCCTTATCGGATGGTGTATGGCAAAGCTTGTCATTTGCCAGTTGAGATTGAACACAAGGCATATTGGGCCGTTAAAGCTCTTAACCTTGATTTAACTTTGGCTGGTGAAGAAAGACTTTTCTAGCTAAATGAATTAGAAGAGCATAGGTTAAATTCGTATGAAAATGCAAAAACTTATAAAGAAAAGACCAAGAAATACCATGATATGAGATTAGCCAACAAGATGTTTCGTCCAGGATTAAAGGTACTTCTTTTAAATTCTAGACTCAGATTATTTCCCGGAAAATTAAAATCAAAATGGTCTGGTCCTTTCATTATAGTTCGAATTTATCCTTATGGAGCAATTGATATTAAGAACCCAAAGACCAATGAAATTTTTAAAGTTGATGGTCACCGACTCAAACCATACCTTGAACACATGTCAGTAGAGAGAACAATATAACTCATTTGCCTCTCTGACAATGAACCACAAAGAGATTAGGTTTGCAGTTGGGTCGAGCCAAAGACGTTAAACAAGTGCGCCAGGTGGGAGGCAACCCACTTTGATGAATTTTAATTGTTTTCGTAAGTGTAATTTAAATATGTTGTTCCCCGTCTTATTTAATTATGGACATTTAGTTTAAATTTACCAATATGCCATGATTCAAGTTTGGGGGAGAAAAGCGTCGTAGTGTTGTATTTATATGTTGCTAATATTTTTAGTTTAGAGTTTGTGTAGAATTTTCAGAGTGCAGGTAAGAAATGGACCTAACAGAACGTAACGGAATATAACGAAAGGACTAAACTGAAAAACTGCCTAAAGTTGGGAAGCAGAAAAAGCATCAAATTTTTTGTTGACCTTGAGGACGCAAGGCCTAAACACCTTGCGGCCGCAAGGCCCTATTAAATGCCAGACATATGACCGTCACCCCCCTTCAAAATATGTGCGTTCAGGTTGACTGGGCACCTTGAGGACGCAAGGCCTAAAGACCTTGCGGCCGCAAGGTCCCCTTTATAAGCAGCAGTCGGGTAGCCTTCAGCAGTTCACACCGAAAATCTCTCTCTCTCTCTCAAGCAAGGAACTCCGACAGTCTATCTATCTTCTTCTCAAAATCCGGCGAGGCTCCCTCCTATTCCGGCCACGTTACAACTCAAGTCTCTCCTCCTTCGAGCAAACTCATCACCTCCACCCTCATATCACTTCACCAAGCTTTGAAGAAGGTGGAACACCATTGATTCCGACGAAGAAGCTTCAAAAATTCGGCCAACCTCCTTCTACAAACAAAGCATTGCTTCATCCAAGTATTTTCTATCCCCTTTTTCATTTAAATTTTTGATTTGTCAAAAATATTTTCATGTTAGGGTGATAGACGTAGTTTGATTAATTTTGCATGCTTTATTTGTTTTAGTTAGGTTGTGTTAAATTTTTTTTAGAGAGTAGATTTTATTATTTTTGTGCTTTAAAATAGAATGACCCCTAAGCGTAGGAACACCGGCCCGTCCACGTCCCACTCCCAAGAGGAGGAGCCTTATTACGATATCGACCATTTTATTTCTTTCGAGGCTTTTGGAGAGCTATACTAAAAAGCTCTCCAAGAGCATAATCCCTGAAAGGGGATTTAAGGCTCAAGGCTTTGCTCTCCTTGCCCCCTTCAACCGTCGAAGATGGGGCAATCTTATTGCGACCATGGGCGTGGTCATTGTGGTCTTAGTCCGAGAATTTTATGCCAACTGGCAAATTTCTATAGATGGCGGAGTGCTAGAGACTGTGGATGTTAGGAGTAGGAATGTTAGTTTTTCGTCCTAAAACATTAACCGTTATTTTGGCACCACCAATTTTGCGGGGGGTACTGACTAGTACAACCTCAACCTTTCTGACCCCGTTACTCTCGAGGTGGTAAATGCGCATATCGCAACACCTAATTTGGTTTGGACCTACAACCAAAATCCACCATTCCGGCCCCGCACCATGGACGAGACCCATCTCATGAACACAGCCAAGGCTGTGTTCAAATTTATCTGTGCACATCTCATGCCTTACAATCACCAACACACGGTGACTTGGAATAAGGCTATTTTGATCTACACCATCCTTACTGGTGGGTCTGTCGATGTTGGCCGTCTAATCAACGGTCAAATACAGACCCTTATTAGAGGTACGACAAACGTGGGATTCGCGTTCCCGAGTTTGATTACCGGACTGTGTATTGGGGCTGGAGTCGTTTGGACTCCAGATGCGGAGAGAGTTCAGGAAGTTCCCGACATTTCGAGGGATCTACTGTTTGAGCACCCTCGCCAACCACGTGAGAGAGGCCCACGTGAGAAGCTGCCCAAGGAGGAGGATCCGTTGGAGGCGATCTCCAACAGTTAGGATGAGCTTATGCTCCAAAATGAAATGGTGAGTTAGCAGTTGGCACAGGTGCGTTCTGGCCAGACTTATTTCGCTGGTTGGATTAACCAGGTGGGGCAGAACGTCCGGCACGATCCCCGAGTTTCGTCATCCTTCGTTATTTCCTCCCGACTCGCCATGAGTCGGAGCTCAAGTTTCTTCCTCTTTCGTTAGGTGGGCCAACTATTTCTTTTTGATATTTCTCCTCTATCAACCCTCTTATAGGATATTCCTCAATTTTGAGGACAAAATAAAATTTAAGTTTGGGGGGGGGGAATTCTAAGCCCAAGGCCTTTGCAGGTCCTAGCCTAACTAGGAGTGGAGTTGGGTTACGTTTTTAGGGTGAGGGAAAAAAATTTATTCCTCGATCGTTTCGTCTCCTCACTCGATTTTCTTGCTTTTTAATTTTTCTTATTTTCGGAGATGTTGCCGTGACCATAATACTATAATATTTGGTTCTTGTGGGTACTCGTTATGGGGACCCATCATCAATTGTGTCATTGGCCATCTCCAATTTCTTTTTATAAAAATGAAAAAAATAAAAAAAATATTTTAATTCAAAATTTTCATCCTCAAGTCCTTGTGTGGTCATTCTAGTCGATGAGGAGTTAATGCAATGAACCACATAACTTTTCCATAAATCATGTTGGAATTTACTTTATTCTGCAAAATTCTTGATTTTCTCCAAATCTTTGTGGACCTACACCAGTCATAATTATGGATTGATTAGAATATTTTTATAAAGTTTATAGCACATATTTCATTTTAGCAACAAGATATGCACAAGAATATGATGAATAGCTGTCCTAACATGATTGTTGCATTGAATTGTAACTTAGGGTCAATTGCATGATAAGTTAGATCCCTTGGATTTTTCTGACTAATATATCTCAAGCACACTTTCGAACCGTGTCTACATGTTAATCTCGATTGTCCCTACCATCTATTTTAGCGAATGCTTATGTGAAATCCAGTGATGCTAAATCTTCAATTCCACAACTTCCATAATTGATATGATATTTTATGTGTTTTACTTTCTTAAAAACTGCATGAGTATTTTGGCATTAAGATATGATATAGGCCATCTTTGGATCGTTTGAGCATACTTATTTCCCGACCTTTACTAAAAATATCCCTAGTGTCCCCTTTGAGCTTAATTAAAAAGAATGGAGTGTGCTAAGCACACATTGAACCCCCATTCGACTTCATTTTTTTACTCACATTAACTTAACCCTAAAGCCTAAACACTTTAGCCTACCTTTTGAGAGAGTAGGATGTGGGTGGAGAATTAATTTTATGGGACCAATTTTCAGTCAAGGAAGTTTTCCGAAGGCTTCTTTCTTCCCATCGAAAAATTATATATATATATCGACGAAAAATGAAACGGAAGAAGAAGAGTGCAAGAAGATTCAAATGGAAGCATAGCTTTCAAGAGAAAAATATGATAGAAACATTCTGCTGAAAAAGATGATGAGATGTTTTTAGTTTGATATATTGTACAAAACAAATTTGGGGGGGGGGAAGATCAAAAAAAAAGAGAAAAAGGAAAAAAAATGGAGAAGAAAAAGAGAACCCCCCAACTTGTGGTCTTTGCAAGTCCTAGGCTAATTGGGAAAAACTTCCTTTTGCTTGGAAGTATTAGGGGTAAAGGGTAGTCTTGCTCTCTCACTTTGTATTCTATTCCCTTTCTATCATATCCCCCAACACCATGGCCTTACATTACAAGCTTTTAAAGACCTATTGATCTTCTTGCCAATGCTTGTGTTTGTTGATTTGATTATAAGACATGTAAATTGATCTCCACTTCATATTCATATTATTCGCAAGCTCACTGTGCTAGCATAATCTTAGCTATTGCAAGTAATTGGGTCAGGAGAGCATTGTATGTCATACATAGAAGTGCATGGGATGGATGTATAAGTTTTTAAAATCCTTGGTGATCTTTCTTTCTATAATAGACCGGGTTTGGATGGTAGATCTCATACTCTGTGTTGCATTGGTTTTATTAAAATCTGATTTTTAATGAATGTGGTGCTTAGCTTAATAAAACTGTTTTAGTTAGGATATTCTTTATGAACGGTGATCACACACATACGGAGAAATTAAGACTTGTAGCAGTTTTTAAAATCCTTAGATATTGCAAGTAATTGGGTCAGGAGAGCATTGTATGTCATACATAGAAGTGCATGGGATGGATGTATAAGTTTTTAAAATCCTCGGTGATCTTTCTTTCTGTAATAGATCGGGTTTGGATGGTAGATCTCATACTCTGTGTTGCATTGGTTTTATTAAAATCTGATTTTTAATGAATGTGGTGTTTAGCTTAATAAAACTGTTTTAGTTAGGATATTCTTTATGAACGGTGATCACACACATACAGAGAAATTAAGACTGGTAGCAGTTTGAGTATAAGTCAGCTTGTTTTCTGTGATTAGTCTGCACATATGTGGTGAGCATCTGACTGAGACTACTTTAATATACCATGCTATTATGACTTGAGGTTGAATCCAAAAAGATTTTTTGTTTTATTGTTTTTAGATTAATTTCTACATGTTTTTGTATTTATTAGTCTTTATATTTATATGCATAGTCGAGTCACTCATAAGAGCCTTGAGTTTGTGGGTTCTAGAGGAGTGTAAATAATAGTGTCACCTCAAAAAAGATTTTCTTGATTTTTGTTTGCTTAATTTTGTATTTATAAGTATTGTTTACTCGTGGACGAGCAAAGTTTAAGTTTTGGGGTATTTGATAGATGTATTTTATACGTCGTTATCAGGTACTTTTATGACTTAAATGGAGCAATTCCACGAGGTTTTTGGCTACTGATATGTGTTTTTGAGCTATTCTATGAGTTTCAGGGTTTTAGGTGGATCTATGTGATTTTTGAAGACTTTAGTGAAGATTTCGAGGAAGGGCCAAAGTGTAAAATTGAAGATAAAAGACAGAAGAAGAATCTGGGCACCTTACGGTCGCAAGGTGGGCAGAGAATTGGGCTCCCGAAATTAGACCCTTGCGGACGCAAGGGCAACACACCATGCGACCGCAAGGTCCCCATAACCGACCTTTTGAAGTTTTTGAGCTGGATTGAACCTTCTATTCCCCTACAACTCCTTGGTATAAATAAAGGACGGTAGCCAAAGCCAAAGGACGTCCAGGAAGTAGTTTTAAACAATTTTAGCATAAGATTTAGATTGTATAACATAGTTTAGTTGTTGTAATTATAGTTTGGAAGATCGATCCATGTATTCATTCATCTCCGTGTGCAGTTCATCTTCAAGGATGAACTATGACTTAATATATTTTTATTTATTCAATTCTTGTTGGTCATGGTATTTATCAACCCCTTTATTATCTCGCTTTGAATAAATGAATGTAATCGCAAGTGATAAAGGCCTAGAGGTGCGGATAACTGCATGACCAATATACATATGTCGTACACTGGCTCACCATCATGATAAATTGAAACTATCGATGCACGAGAGTGATAAGTTAGGGTCATGTTTCATATATATGATCTAAGTGACAGTTATGATTCATATGTTCTTGTGCCTAGGATATAGAATGGACGAACTATTTGGAGATGGAGACTGAACGGTAATTCGACAGGCTATATTTATCTTTCGTGAACGAACCCAAGTTATTGAATGATACTTTATCCAAATAAGCTATAGAGTAGATGTAAGTGAAACCATAATCCTAGATTTCCCTCAACCATTAGATCTTTCCTACTATGATTACTGCTTAGTTAGTTAAATTTACTGTTTTAGTAGAATAATTAGTTTAAATAAAATCAATAAAAAACCCCCCTTAGGTTAATAATTGCTACCGATAGTCTTGCTATTTGTAATCTTCTTGTCTCTGTGGTTCGACCCTTGCTTCACAAGCTATTCTGCAATAGTCTTGTCCATTTGCAAGGAATAATTAAAATAAGACACGATCAGCCGCCAGAGTGTGGCTCCTTTTGGTGGAGGCCTGAGGTAGTGATTTTTCTTGCTCACTGTGAGCTCGATGATCCTCCATTTCAGGGGGAAACTATGGTCGCTAATGCACATTTAGCTTTGTGCCATGGGCAACAACCCTCCTGCCAAGTCTCACCTTTATATTGGTGGCAGATTTGGCTGCTAGTTTGGGTTGTCTTGCTGGCCTTATCATTTGCTAAACTGTTTTCGAGCGGGATAGAGACGAGCTACGCACATTGACTATAGAAACAGACTCCAAGCCCTTCGCTACTTGTTGCATCTCATGCATTTTAGCCTCCGCTTGTTGGATTTGGACGAGAAGAGCTCATTGACGTTTCCAATAGATGTACTCCTTTTTCCATTGGTTCTTGCATCATGGGGGCCTTCTGTTTTTTGGTAGGTTGCTCGCCCCCCTCCTCGGCTTCTGATGAGTTGACGTCAGTGATATGATCGTCATCCATGTTACGTTCCTTGGGCATTTTGCTCTTGCCCTTGGATAGCCGTTTGGCCAGCGCAAGTCTCCTCTAATCCCTTGCCAACAGTTCGGGTATTGGGGTGATAGAGTCCTGCCTCGCTAGGGAGACATGCCCTGCGCCACCCTTTCCCTCGTCCTGTCCGAAAGACTTGTTTTTCGGTATGACCGATGCAACTGGAGTTATATTCCTAAAGGGTTGTCTCTTAGATTCCACCATTTTTACTTTGTAAAGGACAGGGTCTAACCAAGAAAATAAATGTTTCCCAGCAACTGAACGAACACCAATATTGTGGTGACCTTATCTTTTGTCCATGTAGTCGATGATTCCAGTGAGCTGGAAGGTGATGTGGATACGAATTCACTCTTTCCTGCAAAGATGAACAACTCCGTTAAGGAGTCGGGGTAGCCCAACTCAAACCCTCCGGCATAAGGATGAGATTACATGTGGTATGAATTGCCATAAATGCAGTGTATTAGGGAGCTCTTTTATGGTCTTTCCACCTAAATTAATATTGGCTCATTTTTTGTGTATATCTTATTTGGCTTGAGAAATAAATGTAGGGAATGTCTCATATTTATATATGAATGGACTGTGATGTGGTGCTTTTTTATTCGTGAGAGTGATACGACCCTTCATTAATGCTCTGATGCCCCGTCAGATAAAATGAGTGATGCCCCGTCAGATAAAAGGAGTGGTTGAACTGTACACTTGTCGGGGGAGTGGTTGGTTGTGTGTGACAGTATTTCTGTTGCATGGCAGAGTTCTTGTCAAAGATATTGTACCCTGATTGCCTTATCCTCTCATTGGTCGACTGTTGACGAGGCTGAGCTATACTAGCCTTGTGTTTAAGTGGGGGAACTGATATATCAATTTGTTTTTAAACAACCATTGCTATGCTGAGGTAATCCCCCCTCGGCATATCAAAATCTCTTTTCATCCGACTCACTAATGGTGGGATCCAAATGGTCCCCTTCGAGGCTAGCTTATACTGAGCTCCTTCAGAAAACTATCTTTTCTACATTTTTATCATTTTATTCTTATTTTTTCATCTTATTTTAATTATGAGTCACGTACACATGAATCGTTAGAAAACTATGAATCAAATCAATATAGCAGAGAAGATTAGTACTCATTAATTCTCCCAAAAGTTACATTATGCCAAAACATCATAACTTATCACCTACCACTCTCGGAAGTCAGTAAAACAAAAATATTTGTTGCATTGAATTCGTGTAGTTTCAAATGATGAATTTGAATCTAACTTGTTTATGAGAAACTTACAAATAAATTCAAATTTTGTAAAAAAATCATTTGGTATCCAAATGAGGCAAACCAAGTCCCTATTTATAGATAAAAATGTGAATTGTTTTTTTAAGTTTTTTTGAATACTCAAACTGCCCATAAACAGCAGATAACAAAAAATCTCCTCAACCACCACTTTAATGCTGAGTGGAAAGCATTGCAGAAGGCCTTGTTGGCTGCTTCAAATTTTTTTTTTCAAATTTGACCCGTCAAAACAACGTCGTTTTGATGGGCTGTGGCCCAAAACACATCATTTCTACAGGGATTGTTGTGGAGATGTCATGATTTTCGGGGGTTCATCTGCCAAATCTCTTGGTTTAAAATCATCAAAAGTTTTGGTTTGTTATAAAGTAACCACAAATTTAGGACAAAGTGTGTATTAGAGAAAGAGAGAGAGAGAATTTTATTCAGAGCTGAATCGATCAGTGGTCAATAACCTTACATTGCTCGGTATTTATAACCAAGCAATGGAAGAAGATGTCTGCCAATATTGACAATCTAACCCACTCTAACAATGCTAGCCTTTGCTGGCTAACCTATGCTAGCCTACTAGCTAGTTATGTTCAATAATTCATAACACTCCCCCTTGAACATAGCATTGTAAGTTGACTAAGTGTGTCTCGTTAAAAACCTTTAAGCCGAAAAACCTTGTAGGGAAAAAAATATCGGACATAAGGAAAAAAAAAAGTACACAATTTAAATCTGAATCGTGTGCATGGGTTGTCTCGTTAAAAACCTTTTCATAGAAAACCCAGTGGGACAAAGCCATGATAAATGGAAAAAGTGTACAGCCATATATGCTCCCCGTTGAACTGACAAGGGTCAAGAGAAATCACCTTTGTAAATCTCGTAGATTTCGCATTCCAATATTGTGAACATGCTTTCTGAAGATTGTAGTGGGAAGTTCCTTCGTAAATAAATCTGCAGCATTATCACTTGATCAAACATATTGGATGCTGACCTCTTTCTTCTTTTCAAATTCTTGAGTGTATAAAAAGAGCTTCGGGGGGATATGTTTGGACCTGTCACTTTTGATGTATCCCTCTTTACTTTGGGCGACACATGCGGCATTGTCTTCAAACAATATTGTCGGGTTTTTGTTGATAGATAGTCCACTGGCATTTTGAATATGTTGAGTCATAGATCGAAGCCATACACACTCTCGACTGGTTTCATGAAGTGCAATCATCTCAGCATGATTTGACGATGTAGCAACTAGCGTTTTTTTTTTTTTTTTTGAGAACGCCAGGAAATTGCAGTACCACCCATCGTGAAGGCATAGCCGATCTGTGATCTGGCCTTATGAAGATCAGACAAATAACCCGCATTTGCAAAACCAACGATTTCATCCTTTGATCCTTTGGGATAAAATAATCAAAATCGATCGTCCCTTGAAGATAAAGAAATATGTGTTTGATACCATTCCAGTGTCTCCGTGATGGAAATGAACTATATCTTGCCAAAAGATTTGTAGCAAATGCTATATCCGGTCTGGTACAATTAGCAAGGTACATGAGGGCTCCAATAGCACTTAAGTATAGTACTTCAGGACCAAGTATCTCTTCATTCTCTTCACAAGGACGAAATGGATCTTTTTCAACATTCAGTGATCTATTAATTATGGGGCTAGTGAGAGGGTTTGCCTTATCCATATAAAAGCGCTTCAAAACCCATTTTGTGTAATTTGATTGGTGTACAAATTTTCCACTATGCAAGTGTTCTATTTGTAAACCAAGAGAATATTTGGTCTGTCCAAGATCTTTCATTTCAAATTCTCCCTTTAGGTAATCAACTGCTTCTTAGATTTTCTTAGGAGTTCCAATGATATTCAAATCATCTACATAGACAGCGATAATTGCGAATCCAACTGTCGTATTCTTTATAAAGACACACAGACATAATTGATCATTCACATATATGTCTCTCAACAAATGCTCACTTAAGCAATCATACCACATTCGTCCGGATTACTTTAATCCATACAGTGATCGCTGTAGTTTAATTGCACATAATTCTTTGGGCTTTGAGCTCAGTGCTTCAGGCACCTTGATTCCATCAGGAATTCTCATATAAATATCGACATCTAATGACCCGTATAAATAAGCCGTTACAACATCCATGAGATGCATATCTATATTTTTCGAAATTGATAACCTGATTAGATATCTGAACGTAATAACATCTATTACAGGAGAATACATTTCTTCATAATCAATCCCAGGCCTTTGGAAAAAACCTTGTGCAACAAGGCAAGCCTTGTATCTCACAATCTCATTTTTCTCATTTCGCTTTCGAACAAAAATCCATATGTATCCAATTGGTTTCATAGCTTCAGGTGTGACAATGATAGATCCAAATACATTTCGTTTATTCAACAAACTTAATTCAGCCTTCATGGCATCTATCAATTTGATCCTGCCATGCCTTTTTTGACATTCAGATACATATTTTGGTTCGGGATCATCAGTCTTGTCATTAATTTCTTGTGATACCAAATAAGAGAATATATCATCAATATTCTCCATTTCATCTCGGTTCCATATTTTTCTTTTACACATGTAATTAATGGAAATCTCATGGTTATCGTTGCCTGCAGGGCTTACTAGATTTGCATGATTGTGTGTTTCTTCAGGAACAATTTCCCGATCGTGTGTTTCTTCTGGAACACTTTCATTTAATTGGGGATTTTCAATCACTTTATTTTTTCGAGGATTTTTATCCTTTGAACCAATGGGTCATCCATGCTTCAGGTGTGTCTTAGATTCATTTGTCATTTTATCATTTGGTAGCCCTTTTGGTATTTCAATTCGAGCAGGAGCATTTATAGCAGCTACATGTGACTTTGTCACTCTCTTTGTGTCTATAAATGCATCTGACAATTGATTTGCTACATTTTGTAAATGTATGATCTTTTGAACTTCCAGTTCACGTTGCTTTGTGGGAGGGTCAAGGTGCAATAACGATGACGTGCACCATTTGATCTCTCTTCCCACTTGTTTCCCCTCTTCACCTAAAGGTGGGAACTTGTATTCGTTAAAATGACAATCGGCAAAGTGTGCCGTAAAAACGTCACCTGTTTTTGGTTCAATATATTTTATTATAGAAGGGGATTCATACCCAACATATACTCTCAACCACCTTTGTGGTCCCTTCTTTGTGCGTTGTGGTGGGGCAATTGATACATATACCGCACAACCAAAAACTCTTTGATGAGATAGATTCGGCTCTCACCCGAATGCCAACTGTATTGGGGAGTACTTGTGATATGCATTTGGCACGAGGCGCGATCGGCTGCATGTAAAACAGCATGACCCCATACAGAAGTAGGGAGCTTTGTTCTCATCATTAATGGTCTAGCAATAAGTTGGATACGTTTGATCAACGATTCAGCTAAACCATTTTGTGTATGAACATGAGCTACTAGATGTTCAACATCAATTCCTATTGCCATACAATAATCATTGAATGTTTGAGATGTAAATTCACCAGCATTATCAAGTCTAACTTTCCTGATCATATAATCTGAGAATTGTGCTCTAAGTTTGATTATTTGTGCAAGAAACTTGGCAAATGCTATATTGTGAGTTGATAATAGACATACGTGCGACCATTTGCTAGAAGTATCAATTAATACCATAAAGTATTGGAATGATCTACTTGGTGGATGGATAGGTCCACATATATTACCCTGAATTCGTTCAAAAAACGATGGCGATTCATATCCAACTTTAGTTGGTGATGGTCTAATTATCAACTTTTCTTGAGAACAAGCATCACAATGGAGTTCATTAGATTGAAAAATCTTCTGATTTTTCAATGGATGACCACTAGAATTCTCAATAATTCTCTGCATCATTATTGATCCTGGATGCCCCAATCGATCATTTCAAACTTTAAATGTTTCAGTAAACTTCAGGTTTACTGTAGAATATGATTCAAATATTCTTATGATTGTACTATACAATTCTGAAGATAGAGATGACAATTTTTCCAATATACACTTGCTTTCGGAAGTGTTTGATGTAATACAAAGATATCCATCATTCCCCTTGTTCATAGTCTCAATATGATATCCATTCAGACGAATGTCTTTGAAACTTAACAAGTTTCTTTGAGACTTAGAAGAGAATAATGCATTATTTATCATGAATTTAGTGCTTCCAGACATTAAGAAAATTGCTTTGCCTAATCTTTCAATTATTTCGGCATTACTAGATATAGTGTTGACATTAGACTTGTCAACTTTGAATTTCTTATATTTAAGTATGGTATGCGTAGTAGCGCTGTCTGCAAGACATAAATCTCCTCTTTGGATTTTGGATTGAAACATATTTGTGATCGTTTGAGATTGTTAACAGTAGAACAATCATGCTGATAGCGTGTTATAAAGTAACCATAAATTTAGGATAAAGTGTGTATTAGAGAATGAGAGAGAGAGAGAGAATTTTATTCAGAGCTGAATCGATCAGTGGTCAATAACCTCACATTGCTCGGTATTTATAACCGAGTAATGAAAGAAGATTTCTGCCAATATTGACAATCAAACTCACTCTAACAAATAACAATGCTAGCCTTTGCTAGCTAACCTATCATAGCCTACTAGTTAGCTATATTCAATAATTCATAACATGGTTTTGATTTTTTAAAAACCTTCATTATTTGGCAAGAATCTTTGAAGAGGTGGAGGAAAACCTCCATTTTACATGTTCTAAGGGCATCCTTAATGTTAATAATTCTTATACAACTTCTTAGCTGGGTCACACTGTCACATATACACTTTTCTCTTCTTATCTACTTAAGAATATATCTTTTATTGTATATTATTCTTGACATATTTTTAACTGGGTCTCACTGTCATCTCATTAACTTTATACTTTATTATTCTTATTTTTATACTTATCAATAAATAAATTTATTTCATGTTATTTAATATATTTCATATTTAAATATTTTGTATAATTAAATAATTAAGACATAAATTAATTTAAAAATAATAATTATCTATAAAAAAGGTTTAAAATTCTTTTAAGCAAAACAAGCCCCCTCACCCCAACCCCCAAAAAAAATAGTGAAAAATCAATAAGAAAGACTCCTCTGCCAGCCGCCCCCCCCCCTCCCCCTCACATACCCAAAAAGTTGGCTCACTTACCTAGGTAAATAATAAAATTCTTATTTGAGAGGTTTTTATTTTCTCTTTCTTATACCGAGATATAAGAATTTTTTTACCATTGTTAAAAAATGTATTCTCAATAAGAATTTAGCTAAGAATTGTGCATTTTATTACAATAATGATACTCTATCAAGTTTAGTGATTCTTGAAAAAGCTTGTCAAAGGCGATCTCAAGAAAGTATGGACATATCTATCATCTATGAGAATTGAGAGGGACAGTTACGTGTGTGTTACGCGGCGGCCGATCCACATGAAAAGTAATGGGGTAAGTGACCCTACTGTTTTTTTTTTTACACTTTTTTTGTGTAGTAATTAAAATTAGTGACTCCACCAAAATAATTTTTGGATTCCCCACCCGTGTCACAATGGTTTTGAGTTTAGTTTATACGGAGTATTTATGTTTTATTGTAATTAGTATTCTAAAAATCACTGAACGGTGGGTAGGCCGATAGGCCAGCGTCTAGGACTCTTAGCCGAGACCTATAAATAATACTCTCGTCCCTAAATTATTGTCCTAGTTGACCTGACGCATAAATTAAGAAAAAACAATTGATTTGATTATTTATATTAGTTTAATATGTAATTTCCTTTAAAGCCCATGTGTATGTGGCTCATAATTAAAGTAGGGTGAAAAAGTAAGGGTAAAGTGATAAAAGTGATGTTCTAAAAAGGTAAGTTTTAAAATGAACAATTATTTTGGGACGGACGAAAAAGGAAAGGAGGACGATAATTTAGGGACGGGGGGAGTACATATTATTCATTTTTAATATATTTTTGTGATAATATAATTATTAAACATTAATTTTTAAAATATACTAATTATAAATATCACCTAATAATTTATAAATAATGATTACATTATAATGTCCAATTTTAAAATTAAAATAAAAAATTTAATATTAATCCAAAGTTCAAAATATTACAAAAATAGTCAATAACTCAATATGTCATATGTCAATTAACAAATTAAAAATTTACAACATAATTTAATAATTTAAAATTGATATTATTATTATTAAAAAAACCAAAATAGTATTACTTTGGGCGAAAATTTTAAAACAAATTTAAAAAATATATATAATCAGCACTTGATAGCCTAGGGCGACGCCTAAATCACCTAGCAATTCTAATTCTTTTTGTCCGATTGGTCAAATTTGTAGGCGCTTCGGCGGCCCCAAAGCCAATTTTTGGAACAATGATTGTAATTGAAAAATAAAAATACGAGATAGATAAAAAATAAGAGAAGAAATTGAGGGTCGATTTTCTTTCCCATGTTTATAATCCTTTATGTTTGTGTTTTTTTTTTCAACTGATAAAAGTTATTTTTAGAAGTGAAAAGACAACGATACTGTTAATGAACCAAAAACGCACTACAAAGATACTTACTCAATCTAATGCATCGATTCAAATCACATAAGATAATTTTGTATCGCACTGTACCAATTTTATGTACCGTGATGTATCAATTCAAATTATCAAATCTAATTTTTGCATCGCGATACATTAATTTAAATTATATAATTCAAGCAACTAATTGATACATCACGATGCAAACTAGTTTCGAAAGCATCTTCCTTCTACTTTCGTCTTCCTTCTTTTCGTAAGTCATATTTTTCATCATTTACCTTCGTCTTACTGAAAATCCTCAAACCCAACTCAAATCCATTCTAATATCGTACTTAATGAATCAGATTTTTTTTATTACCTTTAGGGGGTGTTACCCTCGAATCCTCACGAAGAGGCGCTGCCCCCTCGATCTTTATTTCATTGATTAACAATGGTGATTTTCGAATATAAAATGTTAGTTGGAGCTATTGTGGGAGATTATCTAAGTATTTTAAGAACAATATTTCGAAAATATACTTTAGTGGTTGAAAAAAACCCCAAAAAAATTAAGAAGTTACAAACTTGACAAAATGGACCGACCGAAATTACCCCTAAAAAAAGCTGATTGGACTAAAGAGTGAAAATTAAAAATGAAAAATTAAAAATAATAAAGAAAAAATTACGGGTCAATACATCTTTTAAAATATATTTTCAAATAAATCTAGCTATTTTTTGGACTTATCTTTTAGGTACAATTTTAATGCAAAAATACGTCACTACCCTCAAATATTAATCTCAGTTCGACCGAACTTCCCAACTCCCCTTTGCATTCTCTCTCATCTCGAACAAGAAACTTTGCGATTCCCAAAATGGTTTTCGGCAAGAAATTGGTACGATTTCTTGCTTTCATGCTTTCCGATTGGGTTGATTATATTTTCCGTTCAATTTTAAGGCTTAATTGTTGTTGATATTTGCAGAAAAGGACCCATGAAAACATCAACAACAAGCTCACTCTCGTCATGAAGAGTGGAAAGTACACTCTTGGCTACAAAACCGTACTCGAATCTCTCCGTAGCTCCAAATGTTTTCTATAAACTTTCTCAGTATATTTTAAGAGAAAATTTGTAACAGTGGATATATCCAATTTCATTTGCTTATTTTATATGAAAATTAAGTTGACTTTTAGGCAAATTTCCTACCACATATAACATTATGCCCTCAGTGTCCTATTTCAAGAAAATACCCTCATTTTCGGATGGAAGAAACGATATTTAGGCTCCGTTTGTTTCACAGAAAATGACTTTTTAAACGTTTTCATTTTCAGGTGCATTAGGAAAATTAACGAGTAAAAGGTTTCAGGAAAATGACTTACGAATTCATTTTCCGTAAGTCATTTTCCAAATGTTCGGGCACCCTCTACCCCCTTTCACAATTGCACATATTTACTTACACACACAATATTTCACTCAACAAATAAATGGTTTAGAAATATAAATAAAGTTTGTGCACACTCTTTATAAATTATAATTTTAATAAATGCTTACTACGTTCTAAAATTAGTGTCAACTATATTATTTAGGGACATCCTAACCATTGTCAATTTTCTATTTTAAAACGTTTTTTTTTCATATCAATTATCAAAAAATTTATTTGTAATTGTGAGATCGAAAAAAGATAGACATTGATTTGACACCATTAATGATAAATTGAGGGTTACTAAAGAAAAATTACTTAAAATTCAAGACTATTTTATATTAAATATGTGCATTAATATTATAATATGTTTTTTTTTGTATTTATTCATATATAGTTTTCCGTAACATTTTCTAGGGACATCCTAAACATTGTCTATTTTCTATTTTAAAACGTTTTTTTTTCATATCAATTAGCAAAAAAATTATTTGTAATTGTGAGATTAAAAATAGATGGACCTTATTAAAAAAAGATGGTTCTTATTGATTTTCTAGGGACATCCTAAAAAATTGTCCATTTTTCTATTTTATATTTTTGTATTTATTCATATATTGTTTTCCGTAACATTTTTCGTGTGGTTGCCAAACACCCGTAAATGTTTTCTGACATATTTTCAAAAGATTTACCAAACACCTGAAAATGAAATCTTTTGATTTTCCGGAAATCATTTTCCAGAAATCATTTTCTGGAAATGATTTTCCGTGAAACAAACGGAGTCTTATGCTATATAATCAGGTGGACTTCATCGGAGCAGGACATATAGTAGGAGGAGGTTTTGGTTCTGTATTCAAGCCTTGACATTAGTATTTTTTATTTTTTTTGTTCTGATGCCTAGCCTTTACATCAACATTTTTTGATTTTTTTTTTCACTTCAATAAATTGTCAAAAAAATGCTGATGCGAAGCTTTGACATCAGTTTTTTTGAATTTTTTTGGTATTACAAAAAACTGTCAAAATAGTGCTGATATCAAGTTTTGACATCAGTTTTTTTTGAATTTTTTTGACTTGAATAAACTGTCAAAACAGTGTTGATGTCAAGCCTTAGTATCAGTATTTTTTGATTTTTTTTTGCTTGAATAAACTGTCAAACAAGACTGATACCAAGCCTTAGTATCAGCATTTTTTGAATTTTTTTGGTCTTGCAAAAAACTGTTAAAATAATGCTGATGTCAAGGCTTGACAATATCATTTTTTGGTTTTTTTAGGCCGGTTTAGATTTGTCTTCATTAATGATATTTTTGTCATTTGACAACCAATTTATAGTTATATGAAATGTCCAAAAAGTTAAAAGTCCTAGATGAAAACATGCTTCTAAAATTATAGCTACTTAAAATTTACCCAATAAAAATACTACTCTCTCTTTCCTTAAATAATCGTCCTAGTTGATCCGGCGCACAGTTTAAAAAAAACAATTGACTTGATTATTTATATTGATTTAATGTGTAGTTTACTTTAATGTTCATATGTATGTGGTCCATAATTAAAGTAGAGTGAAAAAGTAAGGATAAAATAGTAAAAGTGGTGTTTTTAAAAAATAAATTTCAAAATAGATAATTATTTTAGGATGAACGAAAAAGGAAATGAAGACGATAATTTAAGGACGGACGAAGTACTGCTGAGCCCTATTTTACACTTCAGGTCAAGATTTTCGGAGGCGTGTAACTAGCATTGAAAGTGACTTTTAGGGTTGAGACGTGGGGCCGAATGGAATTTATTTCATGACTGAATTCTACTTTTGCATGTTTGGTCTCCATAAGCAACACCGTATTCTCAGCTTACTACGCTTGTTTGATCGATCTAGATCTACTGTATTATTTGTGTGTATTACTGGTGTACTATCAATGATACACACAAGTGGTACAGAAGATCTAGACGAGTTTGACACATCTTCGCAACTTTTTTTAATTAATTACTTTCTTCCGTTTCAATGTTTCACTTAAATAATTAATTTTAAAAAATTAAGTTAAAAATATATTATTTTATTACTAATATAATACTAAAAGTATTATTTTTTTGAAAAAAAATTTAACTTTTAATTAAAGACTTTTTACACAAAACGAACGGAGTCATTGTTATTATTATAGATTTGCGTGGAAGTTACAAAATGAAAAGTTTCTCTCTCTCTCTTTTTTGGGTCCTTAGTTCATTTGTTTTTTGCTACCACAACTTAATCCATCTCCTCGTGGTATTCCAAAGGCACTTGTGCATGCTCGGTTTATATATATTTAGAAATTACCTCAAAACTAGGTGGATATATAGCTTGAGAAACAAATCTGGCTACCACTCCAACAAGTCTTTATGGCTAGTCTCCATCCTCTAGAAGACATAAATATAAAGGGGATAAAGCCATCTAAGACATTTTATCATGGGCACAAGGTAGACCGTGAATCAATCTTTTCTCACAACCACAACTTACACTTCTCATATAACATTTTAATAGCTTTGTCGGCCACTGTACATGTATAATTGGCAAAGATAAGCTACTTATTCATTCAATTTTTTTAGGCTTAAGCTTTGTTGATTCTTGAGGTTTTGTAGTCTATGTATTAGTTTTAGTGTTATATTATATATAGATATATATATAATCTCAAAGGATCCCTCAACTAAATCCTTAATGCTTAGAAGAAAGTTCCTTATATTCAGTTAAACATTTTAAAGAAAAAAAAGACAATTTTGTAAAAGATGCAAATTTGGAGGATGGCTCTGAGTTTCTTGGGGACAATATTGGTTTTTAGCTATGCTATTGTGTGTTTTTTTTTAATGGAGTGTGTAAAATGTCAAAATTTTAAAAATATTTATATTTTGGGTAATAATAATAATAATAATAATATTTCATAATTGACCTTGTTTTAATTTATTTTGGGCCTAGTTCGGTTAGTAGTCGACATCAATTCTCTGGAAAGAGAGGCGGCGGAACGAGTCGTGTGGAACTGTGGAAGGAGTTTGCAGAAAAGCCAGCTAATGTCGGATCCCATCCCATCTATTGCTCAAAGTCAAGTCAAGGCTTTCAATAACAACACATTGTTTGTTTAGTATTTTACTAATATAACCTTCTTATTCTTTAAAGCAAATTATAGATTTGAGATATTATGGGCTAGATTGGGTACATATGTCTATATTTAATTAGGCAAAACACACAAACGGGCCACCCAACTTTGGACCATATTGCAATCCGGCCACCGAAAGTTTGGTTCATCTATTTGGCCACCCTACATTTAAAGCGAGCCCATTTTCTAACGTCCGTTAGAAAATGACGTTAACTTTTTCTCGATTTCCCTATTTTGCCCCTATTATTACACAAACCGTGACGGATCACGGCCTTTTCTCCAATCAAACCCCGGGTTAATAATTTCTCTACGATTCAAATATTCAATCCGAACGCCACATTGTAGTTTCCCAACTAATGAATTCTTGATTTCCCATTTGAATTTTTGAGTTGACTCGGTGAGTCAAACCCACGATTTTGTGACTCGAAGAAAACAATATCAGGGGTATGGATTCATCTCATTCACGCACGAAGGGGTGGGGGAGGTAATATGTCGTCGTCTCCATCGCATACACCGAGGTCGATAAGGCGACGAGAGATCTGCGATCGAGAGGGGAATATGAGCGGTAAACATGATAGAGAAAAGCGTTGATGCAGCAAGAGAGAAAAGGGAAAAATGCGAGGCGTAGGAACGAGGGGTCGAGGAGGCCGATCTCAAGCCGGCGAATCTGGGTGTGGAAACCGAGAGAGGAAGGAGGACGCCACCATGGATGAACGCCCGATAGTGGAGAATCGGAGAAGTTGCATGATTGTGGTTAAAGATGAGAGAAGAGCGATCGAGGAGAGAGAATAAAGTGATCGATGAGCGTATTTCGCCTTTGGTCAACAAATCTCCCTTCAATGTTGCATCTTTGTTTCAGATCTGGCGAAGGTTGCAGTTTGTTTTTGTGGATCGGAGAGCTAGGGTAGGTGGGCTGTTTTAATCATGGTTGATTTTGAGGAAGGAGATTCTAATGTGCGTCTGTGAGAAAATTCGCCCGTGCAAGGGAGTATTATCACTATTACTCGGTTATAATAACGAGTCCCTGGGATGGCTTCTTTTCGAAGGTTGGGAGACGCATTATGTCGATGCACATAGCGAGGCTCTGACCGAGACGAGAGAGAGAGAGAACGAAAGGTTTGGTGATGTTGGGTTTGAAGATGAACACAAAAGATGAACACAAATAGATTAACCCAGATCTGTATTTCCAAGGGCAAAATAGGAATTTTACAAAAAATTAACGTCTTGGGCTAACGTCATCCAAAAAATGGGCTCGCTTGCAACAGAAATGAAGTAGGGTGGCCAAAATAGATGAACCAAACTTTCGGTGGCCGGATTGCAATATGGTCCAAAGTTGGGTGGCCCGTTTGTGTGTTTTGCCATTTAATTATTTATGGGTTTGCGTTGCGTGCTAGCATAAGATTTGGAAAAGGAAAAAGAAAAAGAAAAGGACAACAAAATAAAGAAAACCAGTTTACTGGTTTGTGGGTTGTTTTAGGTAGATGATGACTAAGTTATGATTAAACCCCCTGTATTGAAGGTTGTTACTATTTAGTTTTTAAGGTTTATTATTATTATTATTATTACAGGTTACAGATAACCTCTTAATTCTTTAATTCTCACTTCTACATAGAATTTGTCCTCTTCTTAAGTTATGGAATTCGATTAACAGACCCTTAGGCTTAGGAATTAATGTATAGCAAAACCCTTGTATAATGTGTGAATGTTAAAGGGTGCATGATGTCTTTGATATTTAGGTGTTCTTGATATAGCAATTGGGTGGAAGTACCATTCTTTTAATAGCTTGTGTTGTGTACTAGGTAAGAGACTTTGTACTCTATCTAGTTTATTTTGAATCTCTTGGTTTTATATAAAAAAAAAATGCATTATTACGTTAACTTTGTTTTATACATATGAACTCATGAAAATTGTTTTATGTTTATGAAAAGTGGTACATCACTAAAAATATGGATCAAACATACGAGCCTATGTTGAATTATTGTTATTGATTAAGGTTATTGTATTTGGAAAGTTATGAAAACATTTTGACGATCTGATTACGTTATCAAACATCGAAGCTCTAGACGAGTTGCAACGGTACTGTAATACTATCGACGAGTTATAGCATAGCGATACTATTACAATCTCTAGACGAGTCGGTACTATAACACTATCGACGAGTGATAGTGGTACTATGATAACTTCTGGATGAGTTACATCGGTACTGTGGCCGTAGTTATCAAAACCAAGAATTTATTGAAATTGTTTTGTGGAGTAGTTGATCATGCCTCTGGTATGAGACAGTGGTGTGATTGACTAGCTCCAAACCGAGTTTTGATTTCAAAAATCTTTGAGAAATTATTGTTTATGTTTATCGACTCGTTTTGAAGAAACTGTTGATAATACTACTGGTAAGAGACAGTAATGTTGTTGATTTGTTTTCAAAAAAAAAGTTTTGCTAAGCAACGTTTGGAATGTCATTTGTAAAAAATTGATTTGAAATACTTGTTGTGATTTTATTTTAAAAGTATTGTTTTCGAAATACATACTTGATCCTCTAGATATCGTATTTAGAATCTTGTTGAGCTGTGAGCTAACCCGTTTATCATTTGCAGATCGTTAATAGCGATGGTGGCTTAGATCGCTCAATTGATGGTCCAAGAGTTTACTTTTTGTGATTTTCTTTTCAAATATACTTGGGTTGTAAGGAGCTTTGACTCCATAGATAGCCTGTTATTTTGGAGTTCCTCTTTGGATTTTGTTAGTTGGGTATTGTAATACACCATTGGATGGGCTATTCTCTAAAGAATGATTTTGTTGGACTTGAGTTGTGCCTAGCATTAGAAGGCCTTACGGAGCCCATAACTTACTTTGAGTGGACCCATAACCGGTCACCCATGGTCCTATCGTGGGTTTGGGGCGACAGAGAGTGCAACACTAAATCTTGTTTTGTTCGAAAGAATACAACACTAAGGAGAGCGTTGGGGCAAAAGTTTGGACTGCCACCTCAATCGGCCTACTATCCTTTATGAAGGATACTCTAGCAAGCCCTCTATTTTCTAGAAAAACATAAGTGAAAAAATAACTTTTTATGCATGAACCATTTTTTTTTAAGAAAATACTATACACGACCAAACTAGCCAACCCTAGTCTCTCAAAAAAAAAAAAAAAAAAAAAAATCTTACTTAAAAACATTTCCAATAGATGAATAGTAATTTTTGTAAATATATTCTCAAACGTATTTTTTAAAAATAAGGTTAAGGGTAATAATGTAAATTAAAATTTAAAAAATTGTGTTGTTTAGCGCTGCATTTTCTTGAGCAACAAAAAATTACACCAACAAAACTAACGTTGCGTCTTATACCATCTCCAACAGTTTGGTCCAAAATTTACACCAAATCTTTAAATCGGTACATTTTTGCATCAAATTTCTCATATCATCTCCAACAGTTTTACTTTAAATTTTACTCTAAAAGGAATATTCCAAGTATATTCTTCATTATTCTATTTAAAACATATGTTTTATTTTATTTAGTTTGTATTAATGTATTTTAACAAAACAATTGTATTATTCATTTAATTAATATTATATTAAATTAAATACCATGCATTAAAATTAATAATTAAATGCAAGAATTTAATAGTGTAAAAATCAAAACGCAAAACTAACTATATAAATAAAAACTAAAACACAAAACAAGTATTTAATTAATTTTATGTAGTATTTAAACCAAACACAAAACTATGATTTAACCTAAAACACAAAACTAAGTACATAACCCAAAACATAAAACTAGTACGATATATAAATCAAAACACAAAACTAAAATTATAAATAAAAATTAAAAAGACAAAACTATTATTTAAACAAAAGAAAAAAGAAAAATGGAGGAGAGTGAAGATGAAGAACCTCCAATGTTGCACCAAATTTCGAGTAGTTGGAGGGGGTCTTCATTTTGAAGACCTATTTGAAGTCTCACTTGGAGGGAGAATTATAGTGGATTTTCGCTCTATTTTGAATGTTTAAAGTCTCTCTTAGAGATGCTCCAACCTGCGCTAACACGCTACTTTTCTGCCTCTTATTGTTTCTGCTTCCTTCAACTTTCAATAGTTTTCTCTTTGCATCCCTAAGTTGACATTTTTAGCTTTTACCCCACTTTTTAAAGATAAGTTGATTTAAATCGACTTATTTAACTTGAATTGAATTTTTTAGGAAATATGAGCGTCACCTTGCGCATATTTATTGAAAGCGAAAAAAAGAACAAAATGAGGGGAACAATCAGCCTAACCTCATTTAGGGGAGACAAAGGAGCCAGACCTCAAAAACGAAAGTGCAAAAGAAGTGCTCGAGAAACAAAAACCAACTAAGCCAGAGCAAGAGCAAAATCCCTTGCAGTTACGGTAAGTAGCTAAACCTAAGGCATCGTGTTGAAGCACAACACGAACCTCCCTAGGAAGATGAGCCACAAAATCAAAGTCCTGAGAAGCATGAGGCTAACCTATCAACAACATTATTTCCCTCACTGAAAACCTGTCCTAAAGCATAGGCCGCCAAAAGGGAAGAGCAAGCAAGAATCTCATATTCACTATTCCACGGGGAATGATGAAGACTAGAGAGGATCGAGACGGCTACAATAGAATTTGATTATGTCACGCCCCAAACTTACCTTACCTGGGCCCAGCTCGGGAAGCGAACCCACCTGACAAACGAACACAATTAAAATATCATCAATAAACACAATTAAGCTAACAAAAATTTGTTTAAAATAATGCAGGATATAAAATGCCAAAGGAAGATATCCAACGACTTAAGTGCACAAGAAAAAAGAGAATAAGGGAGAAAATGTCAAGTAGCAAAGAAGAAAATCAAGAAAAAGAAAAAGAAAACCAAGAAGAAAGAAGAAAGAAAAAAAAAGAAAGAAGAAAGGTGAAAGAAAAAAGGGGTTTCTTCCAAAACAGTCATATCAAAGCACACACGTTCAAAAATGACCACACTTACTCAAAATTATCTTTTATGGCCATGTTTTATCAGTAAACCCCAAAATACCCTTACTAACTTGAGTAATCGTATTTTGAGTCGGTTAACTGACTAACTAATCCACTCGGTGAGTCAGTTAATCGACCCACTAATAGATCAGTTAATTGACCCATTGGTGAGTCAGTAGGAGCACACCTACTGTTTCATTAACATCAGCAGAACAACTCTCACATGCACTTGTTGTTTCCAGTCGATTAACTGACTCATCACATGCACCTGTTGTTTCCAGTTGACTCATACTCAATGCTGACGAACAGATTCATTGTGAGAAGATAAAGAGATGAGAGAGAATAACAGAGACGAACCTTGCAGACATCGATAGGCGACGACGGAGGGAGACGATGGCGATGGCAGAGGGAGACGAAGGGAGACGATGGCGATGGCGGAGGGAGACGATGGCGATGGCAAAGGGAGACGATGGCGAACTGAAAGAGTATCTAGGTTGGGAAGGGTCTTTTGGGAAATATATATCATTTTTTAGTCAATGGCCATAAAAGATAAATGAATGAGTTTTCTGGCCATACTTGATAATACCCTCAAGAAAAAAAGAGGAACCAAAATCAGCACATGGCCGACCCTAATATCCATCACCTAAACCAAACTCGTCAAAACTATTTTTTCCATTTTTCTGAACAAACCCTTACTCTTCAAACAACTGCCATCTTAAGAGCATAGTTAACTATCAAATCAAATACACATAAATCAAATACTAAATCAAATATAAGCCGTTAAAAATCAATAAAATAAACTATTTGATATTCATTTGATTCAAAACTAAAAAAACCTTCTAACAGTTGTAAAATCTAATACTTTTACATACATACCATATTTATCTCAATTACTTTAATATTTTTTTTCTTCAGAAAAATGGCTAAAAATTTGAAAATAGCATAGAATTTTTTTCTACCAAAATGAAACAAACCAAGTCTTTATTTTTAGGTAAAAATATGTACTTTAATTTAGGAAAAAAATAAAAAATAATTTTTTTGCTGAAAATTGGCCAGAAAAGCATGGGTGGAATAGTTATTTGATCCACTAGAATGTTGCCATAGGGAAAGGGAAGGGGGTGGGCAGCATCAACCCATTGTCGATCACACTTTTTTTTTTTTTTTGATTTTTTTTGGCTCAAAACGACGCCATTATAGCCTATTCTTCCTGAAACACAGACGTTTGGCTTTTTTTTTTTTTTGTATTTGATTTAGTTTTGATTTGTGTCTTAAATTGATCCAAATCAAATCAAATTAATAAGATTTGAATTTGATTTCTTAAAAACATGGTTAACAGCCAAATCAAATATACCAAAATCAAATATGAAATCAAACACAACTTATTAAAAACCAATAAAATAATCTATTTGATACTCATTTGATTCAAAACAAAAAAATCCTTCTAACAGTGACACATAATCTAATATTTTTACATATCTTACCATATTTATCTCATTACTTTATTTTTTTTTCCAGAAAAATGTCTAAAAACTTGAAAAAATCATTGATTTTTTTTCCTGATATCCAAATTAAACAAACCAAATCTCTATTTGTAGGTTAGAATGCGTACTTTAATTTAGGAAAAAATAATAATTTTGACTTAATATTGGTCAAGAAAAACAAGAGTGGAAAAGTTATTCGATCCACTAGAATGCTGTCATGTGGAAAGGGAAGGGGGAAGACATCGTCAGTCCATTGTCGACCACAACTTAGTCCATTGTCGACCACAACTTTTTATTTATTTATTTATTTATTTATTTTGGCTCAAAACGACGTTGTTTTGAACTTATTCTACCTGAAACACAGTCATTTGTCTGTTCTTTTTGTGTTTGATTTGATTTTGATTTGTATCTTAAATTGATCCAATTCAAACCAAACCAAACAAGATTTTGATTTGATTTCTTAAGAACCACCATTGGAAGCCTTGATTCTTGGATGGTTTTTCTAAAAACCACCGTTAATCTTGCTTTAAGAACCACCGTTGGAAGACTTTATTCTTTGGAAGATTTTGTTAAGAACCACCCACTCCCTCCATGCGTTCTGACTCCCTTTCTCCCACACATATATGTTGGCCACTTCCACTTCCTCCCACTCTCAAGCTCACTCACCACCTCTCATCAGTCATCACCACAAATTGCCTCACACACTCCACCGAAAACCCCTCATTTTCCTCACATAATTCGGCCTCCCCTTCCCTCCCTCTACGACTAGCCGAATTACTCCCACCAAAAAGACTTCCTCCGTCTCTCCATCTATTCACTCCAAAAAACCACCAAAAATAAATCAAAGTCTTCCTTGAACAAAAAACACTACCAAAATCCAGCACAAAATCCTTATCAACAAGTTTTATATTTGTTGTTTTCAAAAAGGTATTTGTTTACTATGCAAACAACTTTGTTGACTATATATGTAATTGTTGATATATACAGTAATGAAGAGTTCAGGGGGGTCAAAGAGCAATTAATGTTTTTCTGTAAAGTAGGAGGGTAGCGAGTGCAATTTCTTTATTCGTTCACCGTTATGGAGACAGTTTGTTTAGTTAGGTATATATAGGGGTATACTTAATATAACACCTATAAAATGCTTAATACAACACTTTTATAAAATATTTGACCAAAATACCCTTTACGTAATTTATTTTTTTTGTTTTTTAAATTAAATTTAAATTAACTAAAATTTATTTTTTTGTTTTTTATTAAATTTAAATTAGATAATTTAAAATTTAATAACTAATTTGATTTGAATTAGGTTTAATTTGAATTAGGTTTAAATTTTAAAAAAACAAGTTTTGGGGTAAAAAAAAAACATGTTAAAAAACATTTTTTGGGTAATTTATTTTTTTTGTTTTTTAATTAAATTTAAATTAACTAAAATTTATTGTTTTTGTTTTTTATAATTAATTTGATTTGAATTATGTTTAAATTAAAAAAAAACAAACTTTTGGGTTTAAGGACTGGATTGAAACCAGTCCTAAACCCATTCATTTCCCCCATTAAGCCCAGACCAGCCCTCAACCCAGCCGCCCCTTTTTGGCCTGCTACCAGACCAGCCCTCAACCCATCCCCCCTTTTTGGACTGCCACCCAACCAGGCCCAAAACCATCCCCCCCCCCCAATTTGGTCTGCTAGCTGACCGGTCCCTAGCCCATCTCTTCATTTGGACTGCTACAAAACCGGTCCTAAGGCCTAAACTCAAAACTTTTTTTTTCCAATTTAAACCTATTTCAAATTAAACCTAATTCAAATCAAATTAATTATTAAATTTAAAATTTGTTAAATTAAATTTAATAAAAAAACAAAAAAATAAATTTTAGTTAATTTAAATTTAATTAAAAAAAAAAAATTAAATTACCCACAAAAAAAAATTTTAACATGGTTTTTTTACCCCAAAACTTTTTTAAATTTAAACCTAATTCAAATCAAATTAATTATTAAATTTTAAATTATCTAATTTAAATTTAATAAAAAACAAAAAAAATAAATTTTAGTTAATTTAAATTTAATTAAAAAAACAAAAAAATAAATTACTTAAAGGGTATTTTGGTCAAATATTTTATAAGTGTTGTATTAAGCATTTTATAGGTGCTGTATTAAGTACCTATGTATATATATTTCCTTATTTTTTTTCCATGTAATCAAGATACAAAGAAGGATTAACTCCTCTCCAAGATCTTCAATCTTGTTCTACAGAATATATTGAATCAATATTGGAGGATTTCTCCAAATTACCTTTCCTCTTTCTTTGAGTTTGAACATGTTATCAGAGCTTAGCAATTTTGCTTCACAAACACTGCTTCTGCATTATTAAAGGTAAAACCTCCTTCTGATCTTTGGGATTTAATTCATATTCTTGATCTTCATCTTCTTCCTGCATTTTATTTCTTATCATGGATGATTCCACATCTGATCAGAAGAATGAGGAAAACAAAAATGCCAATGTATGGTTGATGACTATGATCTGCAAGAACCCTCTCTTCAACTAACCTCTGACCACCCCCTCTATCTGCACCCCAATGACCACCCTGGCATGAATCTTGTCTCAAAACCATTAACAAATTTCAACTTTAACCAATGGAAGATTTCTGTCACTACTGCTTTCTCTACCAAAAACAAATTAGGCATGATCAATGGGACTAGCAAAAAACCAATTCCTCCATCTAAATATCTAAGTGCCTGGGAAAGATGCAATAGCACGGTTGTTTCTTGACTACTTAATGTTGTGAATACAGAAATACGCCAAAGTATAATGTATCTTCCTACTGCCCACGAAATTTGAGATGATATTACCACCAGATTCTCATAAACTGATGCCCCCAAGATCTTTCAAATTCAAAAGAACATCATGCTATGCACTCAAGGAAATCTAAACATAAATGGCTATTTCACCAAGTTCAGAGGGTTATGGGATGAGTTAACCAACCTTCTTTAAATACTCAAGTGTGTCTACCGCACTTGTCGTACTAAGTTTGCTCAAGAAGAATATGAACATATTACAAATTGACTCAATTTCTAATGGGCCTCTCTGAAAAATATACTTATGTGAGAGGCCAAATACTCAGAATACATGCCCTCCCTTCTATGACAAAAGCAGTCTCTATGCTGGTATAAGAAGAAGGGCATGCAACAATCTAGCACCAACTTTGAGAATGTTCCTTCTGTCTTTATGTGCAAAATCAACACCAATTCTGGAAACAAGTTCTCTAAAGGAAAAACTGCAGGAAATTATCAATCCACCTCTACTAAAGGTAACTTTTTATGTGACCATTGCCATAGAGGCCAAAATATGAAAAGCCCCCATAAGTTTTCACTCAATCCCAAAGTGGTACACAACCTAAGGTTTGTGACAAACTCATACCTGACGTTGCACATTGTCACATGTTGCACCCTCAGCCAGACGGCCGTTTCAATTGGAACGTTAAATATCACGTTTAATTGTAATTGTGGGGTAAAATAGACATTTCCACCAAAGAGACTCATAAAAGGAGGGAAAATTGAGGGTATAAGAAACAATGACCAATTGTCTCGGGGAAAATTGAGGTTCCACCATAGACATTTCACTTCCATCGCTTAGAAGGACATCATCAATCACGAAATCATATTGCAAATTATCATATTGACCTTCATCGTTATCTTCCAATGATAGTTCTCCAATTGACCAATCCACTAAATATGAAATTGAAACATTGAAACGAAATTCTTCGTAAATGAGACATCCAGGAACAAGCGGATTTAATCGGACGACGAATTCGCACTGACCGAAACCAAGAGTCTGACGTAGAGAAATCTTGAAAAAGGAAGCAATATAGGAGCATTTGACCAAGTCTCTTACCTAACCAAAGGATGACTTTTTCTGCCCCCCGCCATTTCTTTCAATCGGCCTGGGAATGGCGTGGCACGGCTCAACAATACTTGAAGGACTAAGGCTAATAGACAAAGAAAGAAATGCCTAAAACCAAAAGAGATTTCATTTTTCTTCTTACTCTCGGTGCCAACCATCTTGAATCAAGAAAAGTTTGAATGGGAAAACTGGGTGAGACAGACTGAGGTAGCCGTTGTGATCCTATCAAGTGTTGAGACTGAGGGCTAAACATGTCATTGGGACGCTTTAACTTTTTCTTCACATTTTAGATTTTAGTTTTTAGTTTTCAATTTTCTAATTTCTCTTTTTTCTTCTTCTTTTATTATGTTTGACTTGTCAACTCTGTTATTGAGTCGAGTTGGGCTTATCAGAACCAGGCTTGTTAAGTCGGTCCAAAAGACCCGTGTTTTTGGGTCATCTAACTTGCGCCCGTGCCCATAAAATTGGGTGGCCCGGTCGAGCTCAATTTTAAATTTCTAACCATGTATACCGTGAGAGATAGGGGTGTAATCGAATCGCAAAATCGTAAATTTGAATCGGGTGGTTTGACTCGGTTGCGGGTAAGGACGGTTCGATTACTTTAGGTTTTAAAAATTTACAAACCACATGGTTCGGTTTGGTTTGTGATTTTTTTTTTCCGAACCAAACCAAACCAATTTAACCAAACTAAATCGAACAACCATAATAAATTAGTATTAATAAATATTTTTATATTACATATATTATTATATAACTAAAGTTTCCACTTTTTATATTACATATATTGTTATATAACTAATACTTCAATGTTAAGCTTCTTTCTCTCTCAAATGGCACCCCTGCATGTCTCCGGTTTCAACCAAGCTTCTAGAAAGCCTTTCACTCTCTCATTTCTCCACTCCAGTCTTTAGAGTTCCTAGCACGAGTTCATTGTATCGATCTTATGCCGCAGTCGCGTAATCTCTTGATTTCTCCTCTCTCTCTCGATCTATTTCTCCCTTCCTCCTCAATCCGTTTCTTCATCCTCCCTCTCTCTCTCTCTCTTTCTCTTGATCTATTTCTCTCTCACTTTCTCTCAATCTATTTTTCTTGGTAGAAGATCTGTGCTTTGATTAAAATTTCTATGGCTATTTAGGTCCCGACCGCAATGAATTACAAATCGTCAGTCACAATTGAGTAACAATGACTATCAATTTGTTTACAATTTTTTTAATTTAAATCGTAAAACCAAATCAAACCGAATAATCCCGTTTGATTCAATTCGGTTGCAAGTCTTAAACGATTCAATTCGGTTTGCAAAATAGTGAAACTGATGGGTGTGATTTGGTTTGCGATTTTGGCTAAAAACGGAATCGTTACACTCCTAGCGAGAGAGATTACAACAAAAGTCTTACCGTATAAAATGAAGAAGTACAAAAGATAAGATGTACAACATTGTGGGCCACGGTCGGATCTAATATTTTAAATAATATTGTAAACAGTGATAACCGTATAAAATATATCTGTTAACTATAACTAAAATCTATCTGTCATCTTTGAAATGGTAAAAGTTTTTTCCTTTTTTAAAATCGATTAGTTTAAGATAAAAATTCTAAATCTAATTATATATGATAAAATTCCTAAAACTAATTTGATAAGATAAAACAAATTTAGGATATAGTTTTAAGAGTAAATTTATGATAGAGATTTAGGATTTTGGTTTTATTTTTTTCTTTCAAATATCACTTAATTAAACTAGATTTAATCCTATAAAATTTATACAAATTTAATTTTACTAAAACTCTTTTATTTCCATCTCTTTTTATTTTCATAATTTTTAATTTATACAAATTATCCACGAAATAATTATATGTTATTTGTTCTTCCACTAATATATAATATATAATTATTAGTTACTAATCTATTAATTATTATTAAAATAGAAGTCGTTGTTACCACATGAAGTTTCACAGGACGCTTAAAGTTTTAAAGGAATTATGTCCTTGTTACCTTCTAACAAGTTTATAATAATTTTTTTCCTACCTAAAATTAAAACCGGATAGATTTTAAACCGGTGCCTCCTTTATACATGGTAAAAAAATTTGTTTTTATTTTTACCATTTTTGTCACAAAATCGGTTAATATAATGCTTATAACATTTGATTAAACGTTTTCACTTAATTAGAACTCCAAATTTTTATGGTAATTTTTTTTGTTTATTTTATCAATTATCGTATATTTTAATCTTTCAATTACATGACTACATGATCAATTTTGAATATTTACCTTATTTTTTGTTTTTTTTTTCAAATTATTCTAATTAAAAAATTAATTATTTATTTCAATTATTATTAAAATTAATTATCTATTAATTATTATTAAAATAGAAGTCGTTGTTACCATACGACGAAGTTACTACTAAACGCTTAAAGTTTTAAATGAATTATGTGCCTTTGTGTCACCTTCTAACAAGTTTATAATTTTTTTCCTACCTAAAATTAAAACCTGATAAATTTTAAAACCTGGGGTGCCTTTATACATGGTAAAAAATTTTGTTTTTATTTTTTACCATTTTTGTTGCCAAAATCGGTTAATACCGGATAAATTTTATAACATTTGATTTAAACGAGTTTCACTTAATTAGAACTCCAAATTTTATGGTAATTTTTTTTATGACGGATTTTATCAATTATCGTATATTTTAATCTTTCAATTACATGACTACATGATCAATTTTGAATATTTACCTTATTTTTTTGTTTTTTTCAAATTATTCTAATTAAAAATTAATTATTTATTTCAAGTTTATAAAATCATCTTATTATAAACAATTTTTGCAAATAAACAAAACTACTATCAAAACCATGCATATGGTATAATATATATAAATCTTTTTTCTCGCCAAAAATTAAAATCGATAGATTTTAAAATAGGCACCTCCTTTATGCATGGTAAAAGTTTTTTAACCATTTTTGTTGTCAAAATCGGTAAATATTAGATAAATTTTATCACATTTGATTTTAACGTGTTTCACTTGATTAGTACTTCAAATTTTCATTGTAAAAGTTTTTTATTTTGCGGATAGATTTTGTCACATATAATTTAGACGTGTTTCAATTGATTAAAATTATTAAAGCCTAATAGATTTTAAAACCAAGCTTTCCTTTAAAACAATGCGTATGGTACTATATATATATATATTTTTTTTTCAAAAATTAAAGTCTAATAGATTTTAAAACCTAAGGCTTTCTTTATACATGGTAAAGCTTTTTTTAAAAACCAATTTTTGTTGTCAAAATCGTTAATACTTATGATTTTATCACATTTGATTTTAACGTGTTTCATTGATTAGTACTCCAAATTTTCATAGTAAAAGTTTTTAATTTTTATGACTCCTCACTCATGGTAGAAGTTTTTAATTTTTATTATTTTTC
>CM028380.1:1455452-1534779 GCA_013146195.2 Codonopsis lanceolata
AATTCATTTTGGTCCACAAAATGCACATAGGAAACTTAACGATATTTTGTTAACGTTATCCATCAAAAGGGTATTTGTAAGATTTAATACTCAAAGGACTCAAATTTGACAAAAAAAAATGTTAAAGGAACTAAAGCTGAGAGACATATAGCTAAAGGACCATTTACGTGTAAGTCCTTTTTCTTTTTTGAAAGTGTACCATATGTTCTCTAAATTTTTAAATAATTTTAGTAATGTTTATTTTATTTGATAATTCAATGTTAATTGATAAATGGGGCTCATGCTCATTTAATTCCGGCCTTTATACTCATGTTATTATGTGCTCCTCATACAGCCCATTTGAAGCAATGGCATAAAAGGGGTGTTTGAATTTAAACTCCCCACCTGGAAAATGAAAAAGATAAAACTTTTAAAAGAGAGATTTTTTTATATATATAAAAATACATTACAAAAAAAGCTTGTATTATTATTATTACTGGTTTTACATAGTGTTAAACGCAGTCCATATATCTCTTTTAATTTAATTATACTCAAATAAAATGAAGATTTTTAACAAAATTTAAAAAGCATGATATTCATAGTTAGAAGGAACAAATTATATTGATATAATTACGTCAACGACGATTCAAAAATTACGGCTCAAACCAACAAGGTTCTTGACGGGGGAAATGTGGGTTAAAATGGATTGACTTGTTACTTATTTCGACCTATTTTATTTTGGATTATAATGATACATGATCCGTTTCGACCCAACTCACCCAATCGTCAGTGTATAATTGATATCATTTAATCCATTATTTTATGAATTGTTTAGTCATTTTCTTGTTCATAATTTCCTAGAGTTTAATAATTGATATTTTTTGTTATTAAAATTTAGGATCTTAAGTAGTATAAATAGACGTAAGGCTAACAATGTTAATTCTGCTTACATCAAAAAACCAAAATTATAGGAAGATGGAGTTTTTTTATTTATGAAAATAGAGTTAGGATTTTAGAGATTGAGTAAGTCTCTTGTAAAACGGTTTTACGGATCCTAATTAATAGAAAAATTACGGATCGGTCCACTTTTCAAAGTTTTTAATTGCTACAGTCCCGTGTTTTTTTTTTCAAACAGAAAAATGACTCTTTTGAGGTAAAAAGACTACGATGCCCTTAATGAGCATGAGGTGTGCTACAGAAATCAATCACGGTGCGTTGACTATTGCATTGCGATTTATCAATTTTATTGCATTAATTTTTACACTGCGGTTCAATAGTTTAATTATCTAGTCTAATTGTACCGTGGTACAAATTTTTATGTACCGTGATGAATTAATTTTTGAACCGTGATACATATACCTAATTCAAATTGCACTGCAATACTATCAACTTTATGTATCGCGATACAAAATAATAATGAACTGGACCATGTCGTCCTACACCTTCTTCTTCCATCTTCTTCGTTGTAAGCCTTCTTCTTCCCCCTCCTCTTCTGCCTTCGTCAGACTGAAAAATCCTTCAAACCAGCACAGAACTATTACAGTTTCGTACATAATGAATCAAATAAACCGTTTACCTTTCGGGAGTGTTAACCTTGAACCCCCATGAAGTGATGTCGCCCCCTCGACCACCGCGACCTGATTGAACAGGTTGATCCTCGTTTCATTGTCAAACAATAGTGATTTTCGAATCCGAAGTGTGCTATCGAAGCGATTGAAAGAGATGGTGTTACTTTTAGAATAATATTTAAAAACATAATCTTTTACGGTTAAAAAAAAGAATAAAATATTGAAAGAGTTAAAAACTTTAGAAAAAAAACCGATCAAAATTTTACCCTAATTAATAAGACATAATTTCAGTCTCTCGAATATTAGTCCACTAAAATCTAAACAATCAGTAATAGGTTGGATAGATTGAATAAGTGACATCCGTTTTACAAAATATAGGTGCATTTCTTTGTTAAGTTTTTGCCTCGGAGGTTCTGGGTGAAAAAGGATTATGGTAAAAGATTACCCATACATGAATCATGATGAGACCAAAGAAACTTGAGAAAATGTCCAAAGTTTACCACAGCGGCGGCTAAATGCGGTGGTGGTTATAAAATAGAAGAAAATGATGATTTAACTATTCCTGCTGACAAATATAGATAATACATAACTTTTAAGTTTTAAGGGTTTTTAAAGTCTGATAGAGACGTGAGAAAATGTATAAAATAATCATATGCCAAAAGTCAAACTCAAACTCAACTATTAAAAATTAATAAAATTATTTATTAGATATCTATTTAATTTAAAATAAAAAAACTCTTTTAATGATCATACAAAATCCAACATATTTACATATCCCTCTATTTTTATCTTCAACAACTATACATACCATATCCCATCACCTTTATCTCTATTAATTTAATATATATTTTTTCAATTTATATTAACAAATAAATTTGATATTTTATAAATAATTAATTTTGAAATTATATAAATACTCATTATTAAAATAATATTTATTTATTTTATTTTGAATAATAATTGTATTTAATAATATGTAATAATAATTAAAATATTTAAGTAGTAAATAATAATATTAATAATAAATAATACATAACTTAAAAAGTGATTAATTAAAAAAAATGAAATTTGGAGAGAAATAGAAGAAAGAGAAACTTACAAATAAACTTCAAATTTAACAAAAAAATCATTTGACATCCAAATGAAGCAAACCAAGCATCTATTTATAAATAAAAATGTATACTGTTTTTTTAATAAAAAAACATATTTTTTTGAATACCCAAACTGCTCTTAAACAGAATATAATCAAAAATCGCGACCAATCGCCCAGGACTTGACACGTGGAAAGCACGCTATTATGCCTGTCGGCGCCTGTGTTTTTTAAAAACCAATACCGCTTGTTTTGAAGGGATTTTCCTCAAAACTCAGTGTTGTGACGGGATTGTTGTGGAGATTCTGGGATTTGAGGGGTTTATCTGCCAATACTTTTGGCTGAAAATCAATAGAAGCTTTGGTTTTGATTTTTTAAAAATCTTCGTTATTTGGCTAGATTTGTTGAAGATTAGGGGGGGAAAACTCTATTGTACCTGCTCTAATTATGACAAAATTATTACTGCAGTAGTTAAAAAAATATCGTAAAATGTATACATAATTCCTTGTTTACGTGCTTCTTTATGTTATTTGATTATGTTTAATATAACAGAACATCTAAACGTAACACCAAAATCTCTAAACGTAACACCATTTAATATGTTAAATTACTCTATTACCCTATATCTCATTTAAACCAATTTTCTCCTACAACATTAATTTTCTAATAATTAACCCCATTAAATGCCATAACCCCTAAATTACTCCCTCAACCAACCCCATTACTCCCAACCCCTCTAACTCCCCTCCCAAAACCGAGACCCTCTCCCTCTTCCCACCGTAATATCTCCCTCTCTCTCAATTACTCTCTCAACCAACCCCCATTACCCCCAAAACCCAGCAGAAAACATAGAAGAAGAGAAGAAGAAGATGCTAATGAACCAATCACTCCCTCTTCCGACCGTCATCTCCCTCTCTCTTCTCTGTTACTCCCTCAACCAATCCCCATTATCTCCAAATCCTAGCAGAAAATAGAGAAGAAAAAGATGATAATGAAGATGAATTTCCCAAAATCCATGGAGAAGCCCGCCCCTGTTTTTTGGTAAAACAACCGCTAGATAGTAGCGGGCCTTCTTCACAACTGCCGCTAGATCAAGGCGGCACTAAATACACACTATCGCTAGAAAGGCGTGGATGTCAAACAAAATAACCATTGGGTGGTGGCGGATGTTTGACCAAACATCCGTTATATTCAGGCGGATGTTTGGCCAAACATCCGTTTCCTATTCGCGGATGTTTTTTTTTGGTTCAAATATGAGGATTGGTGTTTAAAAATTATTTTTTTGTTGAATATTGGGCCATTTGTTTTTGTTTTTAAATTTTCTGATGAAAGGCCATAAATAACGGGGCCATGAAATGATACTTGCCCAGTCTTACGTGATGCTTGCCAGAGGTCAATTTGACCGGGTCTATTGATGAAGATAGAGAAGAAAAATAAAAATGGGAAGATGATGAATAGTAGGGTGGACGGATGGTGAAATGAATTGGGGGAGGGTATGTTGTAATTGAAGTTAGGGTTTTAATTTTGTTTTAATTAGAGTGGGGTATTGTTGTCATTTCAACTATTAAATGGTGTTGCGTTTAGTATTTTAGGTGTTACGTTTAGGGTGACTCATATAATGATGGTCTATGTATCCTACTTATATCAAAAAATCATAATAGTAAGAAAATAGACTAACGACTTTGAAGGTTGCAGGTGAAAAGGGTTAATTGATACTCTTTGTATCTATTTTATACAAAGAATTCATTACAATATTCTATTTTGTGACATCTTACTTAAAAATTCAACTTTCAAAAATTATGTTATTAATTTTTAACATTTGAAGATTTTTTCTGTCCACATGTATTGTAAATATATTGATTATGATTAGAGGTGGTAAAATGGGTGTTATGGATAATAATGAGTTAGTTTATTATCCATGGTTATCTATGGATAATAAACTAACTCATTATTATCCATAACACTCATTTTACCACCCCTAGTCTCCCCATCCTAACATACGAAGTGTGCCTATCTGGTACCTGATGTTACCATTTTTCCCATGTTGCCCCCTCCCGTTAATGGCCGTTATGGAATTCACATTAAGTGGCATGTGAGCGTACACGTGCGGGGCATTTTTGTCATTTTCCACTATGGTTTCAGTTAAAAAATCCCCTCTCTCTCTCTCTATCATCTTGGGCTAAACATCCAGGTTGATTCTTTTGACGCGATAATTTTTGGGGTTCACCCCTAGAAAGGTGAACCAGCCCATGACCTTGTCGGCATCATTCAACGAGGCCCAATGGGTAGCATATTTGGTCTCATCACTGCCACCACCTTTCTGGACCTACAGACAAAGGGCCTTGCCCTTCTCTTGGATGGTTCAATGATCTATTTCCCTTTTCGATCGACAGGAATGCTAGAGTTGGCTCCCTTGGAGTTAGAACCCCTTTCTTCACTACTTGACTGCTCGGGAACCGATCATATCTCATGGTTTACCCCTTTTTAAGTCCAGTAGGAAACGAAATAAAACTAAAGGGGGGGAGATGAATAGCCTTTTAAAAACATTGAGGGTTATTTTGAAAACCTTAAAAACTGACAGTGGAAAAAATAAGTTATCAGTTGATAGACAAACTGTTCTATCAACTGATAAACGAAAATACTATGTGTCAGCTTGTTGACACATGTTTAAGTACTAAAGGTTTTAAGTAGATCGTTTAATATAAAAAATGAACTGAAAGACAATATATAAAACCATTAAGTAAATGATTCAAGAATTTGACTGACTGACACTTAAGTAAATTGAAGCTCAGCTGGAAGATAAAAGACAGAGTATTTAGGAGTGGTTCATAGTGTAAACTGCTACGTCCACTACCAAACTGGTCAAACTTGGATTTTTGAAGTGCACTAAATATTATTGAAATTATAAGTGATCACTAACAAATCTATATACAACAAAAACCAATGTTTGAGGAGTATGATTGAAAAATAATCAAACTCATGCAACAATCAAGTATTCCTTAAAGATTAGGAAGAAGTAAGGATTGAAATACAATGATTGTCTAAATAAAAACTAGAAAAGAATGATATGTAAAGATTTATCTAGTAAGTGTTTGATGACTGAAACACATCAATGAAAAAATTGCTTGAAAGAATATGTTGAGTGTCCAGTCTTGGGTGGAAGCAAAACAAAGAGAGAATATCATTTAAGCAAAGAATGATAGCTTCAACCATTATATCTAGTATCCTCCGATGCAATATCATTTCTTCAATCCTTTTTTCAAACATTTAATAGAGATCTTTAAGTTTGAAGCCGTTTGAGAGAGCAAGATTGAAACTTGAATTCTTTGAAGACAAGATGATGAGAGAATCTTTCATTGAATGCACAAAGATCTTTATAGAGGATTTTCGATGATATCTCGTAGCATAAGATAATAAATATGGTGGTTAGCTAGAAGACTTTAAATACTGTATAGAATTTAATATAGACATAAAAGTCTTCTATGAATAGTTCTATGTTTAAAATGTGATAGCTAATAATGATTAAAGATTTTGAGAGTAAAGGCCATGCGTTTTTCAAAGATACTGTTTGGAAAAAGTTGAGGAATTAAAGTCTCTTAGATTTTAGAGTAAATTTTCAAACAGTGTACAATGTTCGGCAGATAAAGATTTTAAATGGTAAGAAGAGGCTGACACTGTGGTATCAGCACTGATGACTAAGCTTTAAGCAGATAGAATATTATATTTGACGAAGGCAGCCTAACGAAGTCTAGGTGGCATCTGTTGTTTATACATAACAGTGAACTTTTATCTGCTGAAGGTTCCATGAGATAGAAATAGACATAATACAAGTCTAAGTAAAACAGCTTAAGGGTTTTAGCAACACATGTTTTAAACAAGTAGTTTTAACCTTAATGGTTTTAAGTAAATTTAAAGCATGCAAGATTCTACACCCTTACTCGGGGTCAGAGCTCTTCTCTTTGGGAATTTCTTACTCAGCATCTTGCTCGAAAACGGGTTGGACCTCCTCGGCTTCCACAACCCGGGTGATCACCACATCCGAGGTGGCTTTCTCGGATGTCGCCTGCTTACTTATTGAGAAACTATACCCCTTGCTCGATGAGGTCGCACTGCTGTAGTTGCACGTCTCTTGCTCATTGCCCGAAGACTTATCTCGCAGCTGCATAACTGCATGGGGGAAGACATCACTACAAAGAGACCGAGGAAACAAAAAAAAAATTGGTTCTACCCACTGAGCAAACACAGTTCATAAAAGGGGACAAAAACCCTAAGTCTAAGTATACAAAAAGGGCCTTGCCCGCTTAGCAAGTAAGGCAATGACACCTTTGTGCTTCCTCGGCCTCTCTCCAAGACTGAGGTCAAACCTACTAATCTGCCTTGAAAGTGCACAAAACTACCAAGAAAGGTCTGAAAGCTCAAAAGGGGGGCAAAAAGGCGAAAAGAGGGGACAAAAGAGAACAAAAACTTACTGAAAATTGTTGAAGGGAGAAAGAAGATTACCGAAAACAGAATGCATAGCTTTTGAAGCGAAAGAAGGACGACATAATCTGAGAACATGTCATGCATATGCTTGAAAAGTCAGGGGGTTCTTGGAAGTTCTTGAGAGCATAAAAGTAGTTGTTTTCACTGTATCTTTATTTGCATTTGTTCATTCATTACATTAGGTTATATACTTAGTGGCTAAATGAGCTGCGTACCAGTTAGCGTGGCAACTGTGTATAGAACTTTGCCTTAGAATAATTTTCTAGACTTTACAGGTTTTAGTAGAAGACTTCGGCTGAAGGTTTCACCAGCAGACTTCAAGCAGCCTCTAGCGGCAGACCTTGTCTGCACTCGGACAACATGACGTGTCCAGCTCTTCTAGACTTCAAGCTTAAGTGAATTATTTAATTCAGCCTAAATCAGTTTCAATTTGAATTAAATCCATCCTCAATCAACGCATGACTTCTAAGACATGCCCCTCCAGCTTTTTCGAAAAAGCATGAAGACTTTCAAGACTTTGATAGAGCACCTCCCAAAAGTGATGAGAGCAAAAGTGCAGGCCCGACACATACCAACTATTGCTATTGCAACTATGATTGTCGCCCACGCTGGTTCTTTGCAAGTTTGTCGCCATTCCACCTTTCGTATCAGTTGAAGAAGAAGTCAACAAAACAGCTCCAGACATTTAATGCATTCAACCTAATAGAGTTGTTTCACACTTCGTCTTCTCCAACGGTCTCAAGGATGCACAACTATAAATACTGCCATTAAAAGACTGAAGAACACAATGCTCTGAAACTATCCAACAACATCAAGCTTTATACTCAGTGCATTTAAGAGATCATTAACCGATCATCGAAGTCCTCAACAACAACAACAAGATCAGCATCAACTCTTAATCATTTACTTCTTATTGTTGTAATCCTTACTATTCTTCTACATATTGAATATTCTGTCTTACTAGATATTCAATTCCCCCACCCCCAAACACAAGTCAAATATTTTGTACACGATCCATTGGATATTTATGTAATAAAACTAGTGGAAAATATAGTGCACATTTAAATCCAAGGTTAACTGCCTTGGTGGTGGATGTAGCACTCATTATAGTTCGAACCATCTCAAAACACTTGTGTTAATCTTCCTCTGTTATTTACTGTTTCATTATGTCATTCATTTCCTTAGCTTATTCCTTTAGCAACAAACTTCAGTAATCAGCTAAGTCTATCGGTAGTGCTTTACCGATAGACTTGAACTGTCTTCCTTGCAAGTCTTCCGCTACTTCAATCTCTTATAATAGATTGCAAGTGCTTGCTCTTGGAATTATTATGAAAAGTTTTAAGTGTTTAATAAGCTATTCAACCCCCCCCCCCTCTAACTTATTATTGTGCCCTTTGGGACTAACAATTGGTATCAGAGCCGAACTTTTCTAAAACTTGTTTTTCCAAGACTAAACTCTTGAGAGACACGATCCAATGACACAAACACACTACATGCTACCTACGTCAAATGCGAACCACGTCCCAATATTGGATGAATGCCATTTCGATGTCTATAAGGATAAGATAATGCGTTTTATGAATTTTGTTGACAACATGTTATGGAAGTGCGTGCTAGAAGGACGTCATGTACCAATGAAGCCAAACCTTCTGGCAACCGTTGATGGAAATTCTCCCAAGATTCCAAAAGAAGAAAAAGAATCGATTGAGGACGAAAGAAAACTAGTAGAACTGGACAGTAAAACCATTAACATCATTACAAGCTCACTAGACACCAGTACGTACCAACAAGTGATACGGTGTACGGTTTGCCAAAGAAATGTGGGAATCTCTTGTCGAATACTTGGAAGGAGACCAAGATACAAGAGACAACAGAAAGTACACATTCATCCAACAATTCGACTCTTTCAAAAAGGATCTTAAGGAGACCTTGAGACAATCATACGATCGCTTTAGCGAGGTAATAAATAGTTGTTTTTCTCTAGGTAAAACCTATGACAAGAAAGAAATGAACATGAGATTTCTAGGTTCTCTAGGTAGTCTGTGGCATGTTAAGACTACCGCCATGAAAGAATCTAAGAACTTAAATGAAATGACTCTTCATAGTCTTTATGGAAGTTTAACGGTTTATGAGCTCGAAGTTAGTCAAGCTCTAGAGCAGGAAAAACAGTTCAAAACTTTGTCCTTGCCAGCCATGGTACAAGAAGTAACTCCAGTTGAAGACAAACCCTCTACTTCCTCCAATGAAAATGATTTTCTTTCAGATGAACAATTTGCCATGTTTGTTAAACATTTTAAAAAATTTGCAAAATATGAAAAGAAGGACAACAGCCTTTTAGAAAATCTACTGAAATCCCATCTAACAATGAGCTCGTGTGTTATAACTATAGAAAAACTGGTCATTTTGCATCTAAATGTCCGAAGCCAAAGTTTGAAGCATACCGAAAGCCTCCTTATAAAAAATTTCAAAAACAAAAAGGTATGCTGGCAAAAGACATTTTGCTACAAGGTTTGAGACGGATTCAGAAGAGGATGAGGATGATTGTGAGCAAGCCAATATATGCTTAATAGCTCATGAATCAAGTCCTACCTATGGCTCTGAACATGAAGTCGAAATCTCTCCTAGTCCCTTCGTAAAAGGTGAGATCAACTATGAAAGCTTCAGTAAGGAAGAACTACTCAAGGACAATCAAGATATGTTTGAGGAGTTCAATTCCTTCAGAGTAGCCTATGTAAAACTCGCGAAGAACCATGAAAAGCTTGTTGCTGAGAAATCACTGCTGGCAGCTGAGATTCAAATTCTCAATAGCTGTCAACAGGAGAGTATCAAGCTTAAAGGAGAATAAATTCCTTTGTGACAAAGTTGACTGCTTGGTTGAGCACATCAAAGGGATAGACCTGGAGAAAATTGCCTTGCAAAAGACAATTGACTCCCGGAACAGCTCCAAGGAAACCTTCGAAGGAATCCTCTCTAGCCAAAAGCCACGTGGAGATAAATCAGGCTTAGGCTATAATGATGACCCCAGTCCTGTATGCTCTTCTGTTACAGAGAAAGGTGAAACCTCCAAGACTGCCGATGATGCTTCATTCTCCAAACAGACCTTCGGCAACAAGGGTAAAAATGGACTTGGCTATACAAGTGTACCATATGTTTACCCTAAGGCTCACAAAGGGAAAGCCAGAGACTGATTCTATTGAGAAGCTGGTAAAAGGAAGGGTAGAGAAATCAAAGTCTACTGACAGAAACTCTGCTAAAGCAAAGTCTGCTGGCGGTAAACCAACGAAATCTCTGTTGGTACCTGTCAAGTGTGTCTATGAAATGGCTAAAGCACCCAAGTTAATTGACAATAAACTTAAAGGAATTCTGCTGAATCCTCCTAAATCAGTTAACAACAGACCAGCCAAAGCTAAGTCTGATGGTAATAGATCAAGGAAAACTCAACAGAAACCACTTAAGCCTACTGTCAACAATCTAGTTGAACCCAAGACTGCTGTTGGAAAGAAGGAAAGTCACAAGCACTCTACAGAAAAATCTGATCACAGTCATCCATGGAACTTTCATCTATGTCATTCTTGCAATTGTTTAGGCAGTTTGGCCCCAGAATGCCTACTAAGGTTCACACCAAAATCTGAGAGACCTAGTTCTCTCAAGGTTAGACATGTATGGGTCCCAAAAGGTTGCTAATCCCGAGGACCCAAAAGAAAATAAAGGGGACCTTGTTCCTTTGACTTTTTTAGGTCTACTTCATGGCTATAGATTCAGAAGAAAAGGACATCTGGTACCTCGACAGTGGCTGTTCAAGGCAGATGACAGGGAATAGAAATCTTCTCTCAGATATAGCTGAACCTAAAGGCCCTATGGTAATTTTTGGCGACAACGTAAGAAGGAAAACGATTGGGTATGGCTCAATCACTAGAGGAAGTCTCTTCATCGGCAAAGTTTCTCTAGTGAATGGCTTAAAGCATAACCTTCTGAGTATATCCTAATTCTACGACAAAGGTCTCATCTGCCAATTCTCCTCCAACCAATGTCTTATCAAAGATCGTGAATCCTGCTCAACATTACTGACCGGCAATAGACAAGGAAACGTCTATGTCGTGGACTTAAACCTTCTAGGGAGATCCTACAGCCTTTGCCTAGTTGCTAACAACATTCGTGACAACAATTGGCTTTGTCACAATCGTCTTAGTCACCTCAACTTCAAGTACCTCTCCAAGCTCTCCAAAGATGGGCTTGTCAAATGTCTACCTACGGTGTCTGCCGACCACGACAGAAGTTGCAAAGCTTGCCAACTAGGAAAACTTTCCAAGTCTTTCTTCAAGAGCAAGCCATTTATGTCAACTTCCAGACCTCTTCAACTTCTTCACATGGATCTCTTTGGACCAATCACTACCGTCAGTATCTCAGGAGACAAGTATACTCTTGTAGTAGTTGATGACTACTCTCGATTCACCTGGATCGAAATAATGACTTCAAAAGACGAGACATATGATCTAGTCACCGCCCTTTTCAGAAGACTTCAAACTCAAAAGCTTGAAGACATAAGTGACATCAGATCAGACAACGACACCAAATTAAAAAAACAATGGTGTTGAAAGATATTGTGATGACCACGGGATCGGCCACAACTTCTCTGCTGCTGGAACTCCTCAATAAAATGGTGTAGCTGAACGGAAGAACAGAACACTCCTTGAAGCAACAAGAACTATCTTGGTAGAAGCTAGACTTCCGAAATACTTTTGGGCAGAAGCTGTCAATTCAGCCTACTTTACCCAGAATCGATCCCTGGTAAATAAATTTCATAATAAAACTCCATATGAAATATGGAGAGGAAAAGCCCCAAATATAGGATTTTTCAAAATCTTCGACTGTAAATGTTTTATTCTATACAACGAAAAAGAATATAGAGGCAAATTTGATTCAAAATCAGACGAAGGAATTTTTCTGAGCTATTCCAATTATTCAAAAGCATTTCGCATATTTAACAAAACTTCTTTGAAAATCGTAGAATCTGTGCATGTTACTTTTGATGAATAAGATTTACTAGAGCCACGGTGGCTCCAAATATTGCTGATGATTCTAATGATGTTGAGATAGGTACAAATAGAACTTCTACTTCACCTCAGAATCCTCCAACTACAGACTTATCTAGTTCTGCTAATCCAGCACCAGCAGACTTCAACTCTACTGGTATCTCATACAACTCTTCTGTTGACCCTGAACCCATCTCTTCTGTTCTACCCCTAACACTTTTGCAGATAACTCACCCTTCTTATTCACCAGAAAATGAAGGTCTCGAAAATTCTATCTCATCTGAACCCGATTTTGGTGAATCACCTTCTCTACCGTTTCCATATTCTTTAAGGGAAGAACTCACCAGAGGTTATCTTCCTCCAGCTATTATTGAAACAAGAGATCACCCCATCTCTCAAATCATTGGTGATCTCAACTCAAGAGTTCGTACGAGAAGTAGTGTTCGAAATGAGACTATGTTTGCCTTCGTATTCGTGTCTGAAATCGAGCCAAAGAAGATTGATGAAGCTATCGAAGACCATTACTGGATTGAAGCTATGCAAGAAGAGCTGAACCAGTTTAAAAGATGCAAAGTGTGGAGCTTAGTTCAAAGACCTACTGGACAGCCAGTCATAGGCACCAAATGAGTATTCATGAACAAAAGAGATGAAGATGGAAATGTCTCCAGAAACAAAACTAGACTGGTTGCTCAAGGCTACCGACCGGAAGAAGGAATTGACTTCGATGAAACATTTACTTCTGTTGCCAGATTAGAGACAATTGGAATCTTTCTAGCCTATGCGTCGTTCATGGACTTCAAAGTATATCAGATGGATGTAAAGAGTGTCTTTCTCAATGGTGATCTTCAAGAAATGGTATATGTTGAACAACCTCCAGGTTTTGTCATCCAAGACAACTTGGATCAAGTATATCGATTCAAGAAAGCACTCTATGGCCTCAAATAAGCTCCCAGAGCTTGGTACGAAACTCTATCCAAGTTCTTAATTGAACAAGGGTTTGTGAGAGGAAGAATAGGCACAACTCTGTTCATCCTCAAGCACAAAGGTCATTCTCTTTTAGTACAAATCTATGTGGACAACATCATCTTTGGATCTACAAATCAAAGCATGTGCAAGAGATTTGAGAAGCTGATGCAAAGCAAGTTCAAAATGAGCATGATGGGAGAGCTCACTTACTTTCTAGAACTTCAGATTCAACAGACTTCAGACGGGATCTTCATCAGCCAAACCAAATATGCAAAGGAACTTATCAAGAAATTTGTTCTTGATTCAGCTAAAGGATTCGAGACACCAATGTCTACCGATTGCCATCTTGACAAAGATGAGAAGGGAAAGCAAGAGAACGTAACCAAGTATCGAGAAATCAGAGGTTCACTTCTTTACCTTACTGCCAGTAGACCTGATATAATGTTTGTTGTTTGTGTTTGTGCTAGATTTTAGGAAGATCCAAAGGAATCACATTTTCTTGCTGCTAAATGTATCATTAGATATGTTTCAACAACTACCAATCTGGGTATCTGGTATTCAAAACGGAACAACTTTTATCTAGTTGGATACTCAGATGCAGACTATGTAGCCTGGAAAGTAAGCAGAAGAAGCACCAGTGGGATTTGTCAATTTCTTGGAAATATATTTGTCTCTTGGTCATGCAAAAAGCAAGGATCAGTTGCAAACTCAACCACAAAGGTAGAATACATTGCTGCCAGCACCTGTTGCTCTCAACTACTATGGATGAAGCAGCAACTTACAGATTGCAACATCAAGACTGTAAAATGTCCCATTATGTGTGACAACACTTCTACAATTTCAGTCTCAAAAAATCCAGTGATGCACTCAAAGACAAAGCAAATTGATATCTGTTATCATTTCCTCAAGGATCATATGGAAAAAGGTAACATCAGTTTGGAATATGTTCCAACTGAACATCAATTGACTGATATTCTCACCAAGCCACTGGATGCTACCAGGTTTGCTTATTTAAGGAGAAATCTTGGTATGATTGATCCTACAGCTTAAAGTTTATTTTTAAGTTTACAAAGTTTTCTTTCATTCCGATAGACTTTATTGTTACTAACTTCGTCAATATTGTAGCTCAACTTCGTTAAGACCAGGTTAGTATCTCAGTATTTAGTCTATTAAAGGGTAAAAAGATTTTCTGAAAATGCTAAGGGGTTAAAAGTCACTTTTTTCTGTTATTTTAAAAATATCTAAAGTTAAAAGCCTTTTGAAAGACACCCGTCAATCATCCAATGCATTTTTTCTAAAATGACTTTTCTCCTTCTTTAAATAGACTTTGAACCGCCTTTTTCAAACTTTTGCAAACCCTCTCTCTCATATATTCTCTCTCTATTCAAACCCTTAGTTCCTCTTTTTTCAACCTGCCGCTCTCTTCGATTACTTTCTTCTTCTTCTAACAAAGAATGATGGTAAGCTTTTTGACACTCATTAGATTACTCTCTTTTGATTTATGCTTAAAATTTCTCCTTTTGAGTCATATTGTTGAGGAATCCGAAAAGACACTTTGCGTATCTTGACGGTTTCCGCCATTGTTGTTGATATTTATCTACTTTTAAATGTCCAAACATTCAAGGGTTTCAAAATTTTCTATCTGAAATTTTATCTTATTTCTTAAAAATGAAATCTTTGGTTGTTTGTTTTGTCTCGAGAAAAACCCTAATTCCTGAAAATGATTTTTGTAGGTGAAATCCTCTGCCAAGGCCAATACCGACAAGAAGAAGGTGTTTGACCCCGAACGGGTCATTCACCCTAGTCCCTCCGTCAATGTCCCAGGATTTCCTCTTTATCCTACTGCTCCAGTCATCTGTTGGACAAATCTCTGCTGTTCAAGAATGGGGCCCATGATATGTTCACAACCCAATAGCCCAACGTATCAAGCGCCATTCACCAGAGGTCTCGCCTAAACTACGACTTCATAATCTTCAAATAGCTATGCAACTACATTGCCAATGTGAAGGATATCCCTTCCAACAAGAGGCCCTTTGTCCAGTTAATCAACTCCCTACTAAGGGATACGCTTGAAATCAAGTCTGCTGTTACGCCAAACGAGCTCATCATGGTATCCAAAGACAAACAGTTGACTGCTACCTTCCTCAACAAATATGTTGATCATGAGAACAAGAGGAGGTAGCAAATAGGGCTCCCAAGCGTTGCTGCTGACAAGCTAGCAGAGCCCACACCCATGATGGTCACACGATTCGACATGGACGAGTATGATAATGCCAGTGCAAGCATCCGTGCAGCCAAGGCAAGATTTCAGAAAGTAACCTCTGCCGTTGGCCGTGACATTCTGCATGAAGCCTTAGAGCTAGCAGATGAGTCAGAGCACATGTGGAAACGACGAAAGGTTGCTCAAGACAGAAAGGTAACTGGCTTCTCGCCAGATAAAACTGAAGTCTTGGCTGACATCTTTGCTAAGACTAAGGCTGATGCTGCCAACAAGGCTAGGCAGGAAGCGGATATAGACGAGCTTCAGGCAAAATGGATTCGCCAGGAGCTGAAGGCTAGAAGAAGTGAAAAGTCTGCTGGCAGCTCCTCTGCTGCTGCTGGACAACCATTTTCTCCCCAACCATCAAATCCTGAACCAACAACCTCCACTCCCCAGCCATCCCAAACCCCAAAACGCAAACCATCCTCTAACCAACCCTCACCTTCACCTAAGCCTAAACGCATGAGATTGTGTAAAGGTCTACCGACCAAGCCACAAGCAAACCATATCATCTCTACCGATGAAGCAGCTGGATCTCCTGTCCAGTCGTTGAGGCAGCAAAGGAAGTCTGTTGGCAAGCAACCATCTACCTCTTCTCAACCCAATTCTACTAAGTCATCTACTCAGATGGAATCACCCCCTCCGGAGGAGTCTATCCCTCATGAGGAGCCTCCCAGATCACCATCTCTAGACCCTACTTCTCCTTTTAACTACTCTCCAAACCCTTCAACCCCATCTTCACCCCCTCGTAATTAATCTAACCAACCCAACTACACCGTCCGAACGAAACCAAACCATTCCCACCCAAACCAACCCCTCTACGCAATCAGACCCAAGCCAACCCATCCCCTTGACCCTAAAACCATGGTTTCCCCTACCCTTTCCTCTGCTTCTACGAGGTTCATCTTCGAACTCTCGTCAGTACTAGACCTCTTTCCCAAGCCTGCTCCCCCTCCACCTGAACCTACCCCTGTGAGACTAGAAGACTTTTCTTATCCCCCTCATTCCTTCTAGTTCTCAACTGAACCCCTACCAACTTTTCTGATATCTGTGATCATTCAGACACATATATCGAAATTCCCCCAACACCTACTCCCTCACCCCCAACATCTAACTCATATTTTACCCATACATTTCCTACACCCGATTCTTCCTCAACCTCAAACTCTAGAACCCCACCTCTCCAGCAGCCCTTCCGACTAGCTGAATTTGCTGCCTATGCCACCTCTGCTGCCACTTCTGCTGAGCCTATTGTAGACATCCCAATTTCGTACCCCTGGTATGTAACATGACATGAAATATCAAAACCTGGTAAAACTTAACAAATGTCAAGTTACAGGGTTCAAAGATGCAAAAGACAAAGCAGGATGCTCAAAATAGTGAAATGCAAGAGGCCAAAGTGCTAGAAAATGAACAAGAAGACCAAAGCCGGCGCCACCCACACTCAAAGCGGGGGCAGCGCCCAGTTCATTCATGGGTGGCGCCCAGTTTGTGCTACATGATCCTCCCAAGTGCTACAAGACAGCTACAGTTCGCGTAATGTGCAAATTATCCGGCGTTCTGTACAAGCATTTGAAGCCTGAAGAAGGAAAAGAAATTCCTCCCGTGTCCTCTTCCCAGGCTATAAATAGAGCCTTCGGGGTTCACTTTCAGACACACCTTTTCTTCAGCAAAAACTCCACGTAGCTGTTACGTTGAAGAAATAGAGAGCGAAGTGAGATAGGGAGTGATCATCCTATAAAGCCTTGAAACCCTGCCAAAACTCCGCCAAACCTAAAACCAACCGGTCAAGGTGATCCCTAGCCCTCTAGTTAGGTATCCACCCTATTTCCCCAGTTCAAAAACCTCAAAATAAGCCGTTATTCTGCCCAAACCGCAGCAGCAGCAGCATAAAAAGTCTCCCTCTCTCGAGAAAGAAAGAGCGAGCACACCCCGCTCTGAAAGGTAAAACCTTTAAGAGCATTTCTTTTATAAAAGTTATTTTCAAATCCGATCCAATGTAAAAAAATATAAGCCCAAGTGCTGCCCAGATTTAGTTACAAAATCTTATGTAAAAGAGCCGTTATTATGGCCAAATATTTTTAAATGTATTTGTAACTATTGTAAGGAGATGGCGCAAGTCCATAAATAATGTAGCCATGGATGTATTTGCTTTTATTTCCTGTCTTTTAATGCTTTGTTTATTTGCTAAATAAATATAACAAAAAACATACTTTAGCCAAAAACCACTTGTGAGACCGAAAGGGCGAGTTGAGTGCCTAGCACCTTCCCAACTCGTAACTTAGCCTCCGAACCCGTTTTTGCAATCTCTGGTTTTTTTTTTTTTGGTTTTTCTTTATTTCTTCCTCAAAATAAAGATGGTGACTCTATAAAACATTTTGGATCCAATGGGGCGTCGCAACACTCATTTCTTGCACTTTTCCGTTTTCCCCTAAAAAGGGGAGAATGAGAATGAAAGGGTGATGTATTCCTACATCCTGGTATCCCCTAAAAAAGGGATAACTTGATATAGAAAACCCAAAGCAATCATAGTGATCCGAAATAGGCCATAAGGCTATTTTCATAAAATCCATATTGGGGCCTCGCAACACTCTTTTCCCGCACTTTTTCCGTTTTCCCCTAAAAAAGGGAGAATGGGAATGAAAGGGTGATGTATTCCTATATCCTAGTATCCCCTAAAAAAATGATAACTTGATGTAGAAAACCTAAAGCACCCTTATTGGACCAAAAATTCACTGAAGTTACCGAGGCGTAGTCAAACGCGCTATCTTAGACAGCACTCCTCTCACACTTTTAATTTCATCTTCCCTTAAACAAGGGAGGATGGAATGAGAGCAGTGGTGTCCCGCATCCGTGCGTACGCGCACCCCTATCCAAGGGCGCGCGGGGCACGGGCGCAGTCCTGGGAACCCACACCTATTCTAGTGGAACTCGACCCTTCTCCATCCCAACCGGTAAACTCCGAAATCCAGAGTCGCCTGGATGCCATATTCAACAGGCTGGGAGAAGTTACAAGTATCTCCACAGCGGCTGCTGAGCTTGCAATAACAACATCCAAGGCTGCCGACAGGAATGCCACCATCCTCCGCCAATTTCAAGAGGATGTTTGGACCAAGTTTGGAGAAATGAGACACAAGTCTACTGATCTTAAAATAAACATGGAAGCTCAACGCAAGTTACAAGTATCTCCACAGCGGCTGCTGAGCTTGCAATAACAACATCCAAGGCTGCCGACAGGAATGCCACCATCCTCCGCCAATTTCAAGAGGATGTTTGGACCAAGTTTGGAGAAATGAGACACGAGTCTACTGATCTTAAAATAAACATGGAAGCTCAACGCAACGAGTGTGTCAGTCTCTGCTCCACTCTATTCTACCAACTCTTCCACAGCATAACCCTTCACCTGGGTCATGGATGCCCTCCAGTTCTACAGCTCAACGATCAAGCTCTTGACACCACACATGATCAAATCAATGTTGTGCGCAAACGTGATCTGGCCATCATGAAAGAGAGACAACTAAGGTCTATGAACCGAACTCTGATGGAGGAGAACAACAGACTTCGTGAAAAACTCGACTACCGTTCTCGCTCCACCAGACAACCAACCTCTGCTGATGAAGAATACATTAGAAGAGTTGAAGAACTTGAGCGTCTATGCCAAGAAATAGAAACAGCTGACAAAGTAGCCAAAGGAAAGGGAAAAAGGCCCTGGTAGCTTATATCTTTCAATCCCTATCCTTTGTATCTTTTTTTTTTTTTGAAAACTCTGTAAAATTTAAACTTGTCGTTTGAAATACAGACGTTCATTCCTTTTCAAAAAATTATCTACTGTTTAAATTCTTGCTATTTCAATTCATAATCTGCTTAGAATTTAAACATCCAGTTTAAATTTATTTGAACTGTTTATTTCTAATCCTTGTGTTGATTCTCCATCTCTTCTGTTGTAAGCACTTAGATTAGTTGTACACTTGAGGTGCTTTCTTTTTGATAGAGGCATGTCTGCTGTTATAAAACTTAAAAGTATTTTTTCTGACATGCTATTATCAATTCTAAAAAATTTCATACCCCTCACTTGTAAGTAATGATGACCAGATGCAAATAAGAGGAGATTGTTGTTTCTCACTGTATCTTGATTTGCATTTGTTCATTCATTACATTAGGTACTATACTTAGTGACTAAATGGGCTGCGTACCAGTTAGCGTGGCAACTGTGTATAGAACTTTGCCTTAGAATATAGTGCACATTTAAATCCAAGGTTGACTGCCTTGGTGGTGGACGTAACATTCATTATAGTGCGAACCATCTCAAAACACCTGTGTTAATCTTCCTATGTTATTTACTGTTTCATTCTGTCATTCATTTCCTTAACTTATTCCTTTAGCAACAAACTTCAGTAATCAGCTAAGTCTACCGGTAGTGCTTCACCGGCAGACTTGAACTGTCTTCCTTGCAAGTCTTCCGCTACTCCAATCTCTTATAATAGATTGCAAGTGCTTGCTCTTGGAATTATTACGAAAAGTTTTAAGTGTTTAATAAGCTATTCAACCCCCCCTCTAGCTTATTATTGTGCCCTTTGGGACTAACACTTAAGAGCATAAAAGTGGGAAAAGGGGAAGAACTTTGCCTTTTATAGTTAGGGAGTCGGACCCGAAACTTTTATTATTTCGGACGTGAAAGCCGAATAAAATGGTAGCCTTCACGTTCGCATTAATGGGTTGCCTCGAAAAAGGTGCGACCCATTATGACTTTACAAGAACGACGGCTCACCCACGTCCCTTTGCCTGCTCACTAGGCCTTGGTCCTGACAATCAACTATCATCTACTTCGCAAGCAAACACCCACTGCACGCCAATATTTAACTAAACTCAAAATTTCCATAAGTGTCGTGCCCGCACAAGATCTCTACCTCAATAGGTTGTGGACAAGTTTAGAAATCAGGGTCTTCGCTCCGATCATAAATACTTGCAAAACAAGGAACATGGGTCATTGATGTGCCCATCTCAAATCTGGTCACGAGGAAAGCACAAGAGACCATCACGTGCCAATCACGAGCTCATAAAATAGGGCCCATATAAGCATCGAGCATTGCGAGCAAGATGGCCGACCAAGGACCACCTTCAATCCCTGACCAAGTGTAGACACCCCAATTTTGTACCCTTGGTATGTAACATGACATGAAATATCAAGACCTGTTAAACCTTAACGAATGTCAAGTTACATGGTTAAAAATGCAAAAGAAAAAGCAGGATGCGTAAACAGTGAAGTGCAAAGGGCCAAAGTGTCAAAAAGGAGGCAAGATAGGAGCCCAGGCACCACCCACACTCCCTCCTGGAACGGCGCCCAGACCCACCATGGGTGGCGCCCAATAGTGCCTTGTGCACTGTAGCTCTTTGCCTAAAGTACAATCTCTCAAGCGCGCGGTACAAGCCGATGAAGCACAAAAGAAGAAATTTTAACGACGAAGGAAAAGCCTTCTCAACCTATAAATAGAAGACCCCAACTTGTAAATTCACAGCCGTTCATTCAACACACAGTGAGAATACACAGTTAAAAAGCCTCCGCAGTGAGTTTTAAGAGCGTTTTGAGGGAAATCCCTCCCTTAAGCCCCAAACCTCCATCAAATCTCCCCCAAACACAAAACCAACTGGTCAAAGTGAAACCTAGTTGCCCTGCTAGGATTCCACCCTATTCCTCCAGTCCAAAAATCCCAAAAAGAGCGATTGCCCTGCCCGAATTCAGACGTCAACTCTACAAAAAAACAAGCAGTTGTTCTGCCTGATTTTCGCCATCAACAAGCAAACAACAACAAAAAAGCAAGCAGTTGCTCCTCCCGGATCTCTGTGCCAGAAAGCAACTTTCGAAAGCAGTTACTCTGCCTGAATCTCCGCAACAACAAAAAGACTCCCTCTCCCGGAAGGACAGAGCGAGCACCCCTAAAATTTACTAGAAGCTAGTTGGTACGGGATAAAAGCCCTCACGCTTCAAAAGGTAGGCTATTTAAAATTTCAATATATAAAAGTGCTATTTAAGCCGGTCCGATGTAATAAATATAAGCAGTTATGCTCCCCGGATTTCTATAAGAAAATAGCACTAAAAAGAGCCATTATTATGGCCAAATATTTGTAATTCCTGGAAAGAGACTGTTACAAGTTTGTAATAATATATGTACATATATGTATATTTAAATGCTTTATTTTATATGTTAAATAAAGATAATAAAATCATATTTTAGCCAAAAAAAACTTGTTTTGAGATCGAAAGGGCGATTTTGGTGCCTAACACATTCTCACCTTATAACTTAGCCTCCAAACCCTTTTACAAAATCTGGTTATATTTGGTTTTTTTTTATTTCTCCTTAAAATAAAGATGGCGACTCTGTTACAACATTTTGAGTCCACAATGAGGCCGGACGTATTCCCACGCGCTCTTTGCAACACTCTTTTTGTACTTTTAATTTTGTTTTCCCCAAAACAAGGAAAGATGGAATGAAAAGAGTGTTGCGTTTTTTGAATATTGTTTTCCCCTAAACAAGGGATGATGAGATACAGAAAAATCCAAAGCACTCACAGTGGTCCACCATGAGGCCGGGCGTATTCAACGCGCTCTTTACAATACTCTTTTTACACTTTTAATTATGTTTTCCCCTAAACAAGGGAAGATGGAATGAAAAGAGTGTTGTCTTTTTTGAATCTTGTTTTCCCCTAAACAAGGGAGGATGTGATATAGAAAAATCTGGGGTACTCACACAGAGACCTTGCTTCTTCAACCAGGGTACCTTGCCCTGAGAAGGTATACCTCTCTACGAAAAACCATAGCCTATCTGGGCAAGACCTTGCCCATTCGAGCAAGTATACGGTTATTGAGCAACCGAGCCTTGAGGCCCAAGGCAGGCCACGAGGTTTTCTAATCTGAGATGAATCACTTCCTTATTTACTCCAGAAGTCATGCGACTACTTACGAATCACGCCTACAATGACTCCTAACCCTAATAGGTTGCGATTAATCATAATTCTACTAGGATTCTATGACTTAGGGGCCTATATATAGTCCTCCATAAACTTTAATTAAGATACACACATTTTTTAGCCTAGAAACTCTATCAAATTATTTTCTTACACACAATTCAAACTCTCACGCCGGAAGTTTCACGAGACTTTGTGTTGCATTGCTACTAAGGTTTTCTTCGTATACTTGACATGTTTTTAGGTGATTTCATCCATACACAAGCCTAGATATCCATACAATCACATTCAAACGACCACAACTAATTTTTACCACATCAAGATCTATTAATAAAGGACCCACTTAAAAATTTAATGATCAATTTTTTTTTCGTATTAGCACAATCACTATGCTACTAAACATAATAGTAGTGCAACTGTGGGTTCCCGGGAAATTGCTCCTGCGCCCCGCGCGCCCTTGGATAGGGGTGCGCCTACGTGCGGATGCGGTGACATCCACTGCTCTCATTCCACCCTCCCTTTTCTAGGGGAAGACGAAATCAAAAGTGCGAGAGGAGTGCTATCGAAATTGCGCGTTGGAATGCGCCTCGGTTGCCTTTAGTGGATTTTGATCCAATATGGGAGCTTTGGGTTTTCTATGTCAAGTTATCCATTTTTTAGGGGATACCAGGATATAGGAATGCATCACCCTTCTATTCTCATTCTCCCTTTTTTAGGGGAAAACGTGAAAGTGCAAGGAAGGAATGTTGCAGCGCCCCCACTATGGATTTTAAGAAAATAGCCTTATGGCCTTTCTCGGATCACTATGGGTGCTTTGGGTTTTCTACGTCAATTTATCCCTTGTTTAGGGGATACCAGGATATAGGAATACATTACCTTTCCATTCTCATTTTCCCTTTTTTAGGGGAAGACGGAAAAGTGCAAGGAAAAATGTTGCGAGGCCCCACTGGATCCAAAATGTTTTAGAGTCGCCATCATTATTTTAAGGAATAAATAAAGCAAAACCAAAAAGAAAACCAGAGATAATGAAAACGAGTTCGGAGGCTAAGTTGTGAGTTTGGAAGGTGCTAGGCACCCAACTCGCCCTTTCGGTTTCAAAACAGTTTTTGGCTAAAGTATGCTTCTTGTTATATTTATTTAACAGATAAATAAAGCATTAATTGCCTACAAATACATCCATTGTGTGTACATTACTTACAGACTTGCAACTGTCCATTTACAAATAATCACAAATATATTTGAAAATATTTGGCCATAATAATGGCTATATTTAGTACTATTTCCTAACTAAATCCGGGCAGCACAACTGCTTATATATCTACATTGGGCCGGATTGGAAATAATACTTTTACAAATAAAGACTTTAAAATAAAACTTACTGACGGCCTAGGGTGTGCTCGCTCTGTCCTTCAGGAAGAGGGAGTCTTTTTTGTTGTTGTGTGTTGTGAAGATTCGGGCAGAGTGACTGCTTTCGAAAGTTACTTTTGGCCTCGGGATTTGGGCAGAGTAACTGTTTGTGTTTGGTTGTTTGTTGGCTTGAGGTAGGCGAAAATCGGGCAGAATAAGGGCTTATTTCTAGCTGATTTGACCTTTTAAATCGGGCAGAGCAACTGCTCTTTCCACGATTTTTGGATCGGGGAAATAGGGTGGATACCTAGCTGGGGGGCTAAGGCTCACTTCTACTGGTTGGTTTTGTGTTTGGAAGAGGTTTGGCAGGGTTTCGAGGCTTTTTGAGGTGATCGCTCACTATCCACTTCGCTCTCTATTTCTCCAGCGTAACGAGAACGTGGAGAATTTTTATCGAAGAAAAGGTGTGTCGACTGAAGAGCTGAGAGCCTGTATTTATAGGCTGAACTGAGGACACACTGGGAATTAAAATTCCTTCTTTATGCATCAGCCGGGTTGTACACAGCGCAGAGGGAATCGCACTTTATGGCAAATGAATCAGAAATTTGGGCGCAGCGTAATACAAAATTGGGCGCAACAACCCAAATTGGGCGCCACACCCAATTTCAATGGTGGCCATGCCCAATTTCAAACTTCTCATTTTTGTACACTTTGGTCCCTCTTCGTCCTTTTGCGCATCTGCTTTGTCCTTTTGCACTTTTGACCTCAGTAACTTGACATTTGTTAATGTTTTAACATGTCTTGATATTTTATGTCATGTCACATACCGAGTGGGTACGAAATTGGGGTGTCTGAGCCCCTCAACGATGGAGTCTACGGGTGTAACCCGCTCTGAGTAGACGAACATCGTTGATAAGAATAGACTCTCCAATTTCGTTTAATTACAAAACGAGGGAGAAAGATGCAGCAGGTAGCAGTTATAATGCAGCAATTTATAATGTGAGACAAACCTCCATATCCTAGACATTTTTAGTCGGTTATAGCGAGTTATCGCAGGTTTTAAGCGATATGCAAATTGAAGTGCTCGATGGTCGGACCTACTAATGTAGGCGCCTACGTATCCCTTAATAAAGGAATCGACCAAACGTAGTTCGGCCTCAAGCAAGCAACAACAACCGGTGGGATGGATGGTGCGTTTCGCCAAAGATAGGCAAAATTGGTGGGACCTCGGATGCGTTTTCCCGGGGAAAACGATGGGGCTTTTTTACGGGCTTTCCCCAAAGATAGGAAAGCTTTGGAGTTTTTGAAAATGGGCTTTCCCAAAGATAGGAAAACTTTAGAACTTTTTGAAAATGGGCTTTCCCAAAGATAGGAAAGCTTTAGAACTTTGAAAATGGGCTTTCCCGATAGGGAAAGCTTTGAGCTTTGAAAATGGGCTTTCCCCAAAGATAGGAAAGCTTTAAAACTTTTGAAAATGGGCTTTCCCAGATAGGGAAAGCTTTAGAACTTTGAAAATGGGCTTTCCCGATAGGAAAGCTTTAGAACTTTTGAAAATGGGCTTTCCCCAGGGAAAGCTTTGGAACTTTTGAAAATGGGCTTTCCCAAAGATAGGAAAGCTTTGAGCTTTGAAAATGGGCTTTCCCAACATAGGGAAAGCTTTGGAAACTTTGAAAATGGGCTTTCCGTAGGGAAAGCTTTGAGCTTGAAAATGGGCTTTCCCAATAGGAAAGCTTTAGAACTTTGAAAATGGGCTTTCCCCATAGCTTTGGAACTTTGAAAATGGGCTTTCCCATAGGAAAGCTTTGGAACTTTTGAAAATGGGCTTTCCCGATAGGAAAGCTTTGAGCTTTTGAAAATGGGCTTTCCCGATAGGAAAGCTTTGAAACTTTGAAAATGGGCTTTCCCAGATAGGGAAAGCTTTGAGCTTTGAAAATGGGCTTTCCCAAAGATAGGGAAAGCTTTGAGCTTTTGAAAATGGGCTTTTCCCAAAGATAGGAAAGCTTTAGAACTTTGAAAATGGCTTTCCCAAAGATAGGAAAGCTTTGGAACTTTGAAAATGGGCTTTCCCTAGCATAGGGAAAGCTTTGAGCTTTTGAAAATGGGTTTTCCCCAGCATAGGGAAAGCTTTAGAGCTTTTGAAAATGGGCTTTCCCCAACATAGGGAAAACTTTAGAACTTTTGAAAATGGGCTTTCCCCAGCATAGGGAAAGTTTTGGAACTTTTTTTTTTTTTTGAAAATGCTTATCCCAGCATAGGAGAAGCGATGATTTTTTTTTTTTTGAAAATGCTTATCCCAAAGATAGAGAAGCGATGATTTTTTTAAAATGCTTATCCCAAAGATAGGAGAAGCGATGATTTTTTTTGAAAATGCTTATCCCAAAGATAGGAGAAGCGATGATTTATGAAGTGTTGTGGCAGAATGCTGTCGATGATCGGCTTGTGTAGCTTTTGATGATGCTGCTGAGGATCTTTGGGAGGTGATCCTTGGCGAGATGTCGGCCGAACATTTATAGGCCGATGCGGCAGAAGACCTGATAAGATGCAGTAAAAGGATGCAAACAAAAGATGCAAGCATGCGAATGCAATTTTTCTTTTTCTTAGAAAAAGGACTTTTGAATGTGTATGTGTATCATCCGTTTCTTAAACATGTTAAGACAAGATAAGGCAAGGTGATGGAAATGTAATATAAGAGCTTGAGATGTGGCTTCTGGTTGGCTTTGAAGAGTTATGAATATAGGAGTTGATGGTGATATTTGAGATGGAGGTGAATGGGATTTAGGGTTGCTTTTTTTGGTCTTTTGACTAGTGCATCATTCAAGAAATGAATTCAATCAGAAGTTTAGTAAATCCTACTAATTGATGCCTCAGAAGGGCCACTTTTTTTTCTTTGCTTTGCTTTTTTTTGTGGTTTTTTTGTGCTCTAACTTTTGCCTAGGCCGCCCTTTCGGGTTTTCAACCTAGCGAGCTTTTACCTTATAGGGAGCTAGTCTTTCAATGCATACGAAGATAAGCCACTTGTTTTCGAAGGATCATGCCTTTGTAGTTTCTTCGTTTCTTCAGGCAGAGATGGAAATGACAGGTACTTCTAGAGATGATGAGTCTTTATGTATCCTATGAGTTTGGCGGGAGAAGCCCCAGGATGAATTTGATCAACCAAATTTTGCATGACGGGAATGTTCCTGGAGAAATTAACTAGGGACAGCCCCAGACAGACTCGATTTGGAGAGACTTTTGTGGGAGATAGAAATGAGTATGCTCAGAGAAAGAGGATGACTCTAATGGACAAAAAGAAGAGTCATGATCCAGAGTTTATCGCCAAGTATCATGAGTTTCATGGACCCTACTTAACATTTATCTTTTGATAATTTTATGTGTCTTTAGCAAGGAATTATGTCCTGGATCCAGATCACGTTACAACCGATTGAAACAGAGCTATAGGTTGCAACTAGGTTGGGGTGTAGTGTTTAAGTGTTTGGGATGGATTAGCTTTAGGGTTGAGGATTTGATTGGCCTCTGATTCAAAGGTATTTTGGGCTATGGATTTGTGTTGTTTTTTTTTGAAAGGCGGTCAGAAGGGACCATTGGCTGGCTTTTTAGGCTGTGGGTTTGGATAGAAAGTTGGTTTTTGGACCTGGTTGTGGATATGGTTGGGAGGTCGGCTTTTGGCTTTGGTTGTGGGTTATGGGGTGGTCCAAGAGTGATTGATCTTTTTCCTTCTTCTTTTTTTGAGTGAGAGATTTTGAGGAAGTTGCTCATGAGAGGCTTCTCTTCTTTTTCTCTTTTCCTTTTTTTTTTGTTGACCTCTCGGAGCAATTTTGGAAAGTGCTTGAAGAGATATTTGCCTTCTCTCTCTTGGGATAAAAAGGATTGTCACTCTTGGTGGATATACATAAGGGTGGAGCAGCCCCAGTTTTGAGAGGTTGGCTCTTAGAGATGGTTAGACTTTGGTATGTGGTAGATTTGTTCAGGTATTTGGAAGAGGTTTGGTGTATGGTTGGAATCCCCTAGTGTGCCATTTAATAGCTCGGTCACAATGGGTCGAAGATGACCTTTTACCAAGACAGAATGTTGCTTCATCGAACAATTTTTTTTTTGGTTTGTGGGTCCATATTGTGAAATGATTCATTATCAACCCGTGTAGTTTTATCATGTTTTTACATGGGTTGATTCATCAATTTTTTTTTACAAATACTTTGGCGATATGTGCTCAAAGATCAAGAAGAAGACTCGACAAGCTAGTAAGAATTTATCAGATTCGAATATAGATAGATACCTTTGCAAAGCTCGATTTGAGGACTTGATTGGACTTTTGAAAGAACGAAGACCAAATGGACTAGTGAGCACACTCTGCAAGGATGAGCCGTAGGCATCAATATGGGCAAAAGAGACACCCTTGGGGTTTGAAAGCCCCTAGTCTTGAATTGTTGCTTATGATCCTGGAGTCGGCCTAGCTTTTCTGAATTTCCTGCCTTTCCAGATTTTTCTGCCTTCTTGGCTTTTTCAGCTTTTCTTTCTTTTCTGGCTGCCTATCAGTCATTTTTTTTCTTTTTTTTGAAATAAAGAATGAATGATGCACTTATCAACTGATGATGCATTTATGAGAAGTTAAGAGGGGAGATGCATTTGGAGATTAAGAATGGTGGTGAGGGGGGTTTTGTCTTGTCTTTCCATGTTTTGGGAAACAAAAGAAAACACATAGAAAACCCTCCCTTTTTTTGTATTTTTTTTTGAAGAGTAAATCAAAGCATTTGACCGAACCCGGAGGCTGCCTACGTTCCTCATTTCGAGGCTCAAGTCATCGTAGTTCAACACTGGCAGAAAAATTTTCATTTTGCTAATCTATTTTTTAAAATTTGAAAGAATAGAGACTTTTTTTTTGTTTAGAGAACGAATTCCTTTTTTTCTTTATTTTTTTTAATCTTTGAAATGAGATGTATCGATTACGTACCTCTGGGCAGTCTTCTTAGGAGAGTAAATGATATTAGTTAAAAAAATTCATTTGTCAGCCCCTGCAAAATTGTTAGTGGTACCGAAAGAAACAACAAAGATCCCAGAATCTATGAAAAGTGACGCTGAAAAAGGTTGTTTCCTGAAGATTTTATTTGACAAGAGGATGTTTAAAGGAAAAAGCTTTCTAGAGGTGTACAAGAAGGTATGCTAGGGTCTCTTTCACTTTTTATCAAAAACAATTGTGGGTGCGGCTTCTCAATGATTTTATCATCGATAAGGTCTTGGATATCATTTCTGAGTGAGAAGCATTTGTCGGTGATATGACCACTGGATTGGTGGTATTCACAATACTTGTTACGGCTCCATTTGGCAGGTAATGGATTTGGAGGTTCATAGTTTTCAAGGGGTTTAAGGACTCCTTGTGCTGTTAACCCTTGTAGTATCTGTGACAATGGGGCATTCAATTCATCGAAGTGCCTTTTGTTTCCTTTGTGAGGCCCTATGAGACTCTTGTTGGTATTACTACTTCTTTCAACAGAATTGACAGATTTGTTTGCCCCATATGTCCATGGCACATCACTATGTTGTTCATTCGGGGTTTTTTCTATAGCATTAACTCCTTCTGTAGATTCTTCCTCTGATCCAGAATGGCAGAACAAACTTGGAGGTGTACCAATTTCTAGGGTTCCTTTGCGTATATCTTCATCAATGCGGACTCCAATCTCCACTATTTCTTTGAAATTGCTATAGGGGAGATATCGCATGTGCTCCAAGTAAATAGGCTGGAGGTTTTTGATGAACATTCTGCATGATTCAACTAGATCAGGTCTGTCCAAAGTCTGGGCGGCTTTATCCTTCCATATGGCTGCAAATTCTGCAAATGTTTCATTTTCCTTTTATTTTCAATGGTGGTATTATCTTTGTACCTTTCTAGGAACCTTTCAGCGATTTGGTCCCAAGTGTCTATTGTGCTATCACCTGCTAGCATTAACCATTTCTTAGCAGCCCCTATCAAGGTGAGGTGAAAATTAGAGGCCATGTCTTCGAAACTAGCCCCTCTTGATTGCATGCCAGTAGAGTAAGATTTTAGGTGGGAGATAGGGCATCCAGTCCCGTCAAATTTTTCTATGTCGGGCATTTTGAAATTTGGGGGTAGCATGGCTGAAGGTTTTAGCGTTAATGCCTTCATAGAAAATTTTTCTTTGTCCAGAGCTTCGAGCATCATACTTTTTAGGTTCTCCATGCCTGCTTCCATTTTGGTGGGAGGGAGAGTTGGATTTTGGTATATGCTGGTAGGACAAGGAAAGGCTGGGTTAGTTTCTGGCTGTGGTATTTGGTAAGGATTTTGAGGAAGCGTTTGGTAAGGGTTCTGGTAAGGATTTTGGTTTTGGGTAGGATGAGGATTTTGGGTTGGATAGGAATTTTGGGATGGTTATGGATTTTGGGTTGGATGTGGATTTTGGGTTGGATATGGATTTTGGATTGAATGTGGATTTTGGATTGAATGTGGATTTTGGATTGAATGTGGATTTTGGGTTGGATATGGATTTTGGATTGAATATGGAGGAGAGGATAGGTAAGGGTTGACATTTGGGTAGTAGGGAGTTGGTGGAGGGTTAGGATTTGGAGTGATGACAGTATTTGGCGGGTTAGTGTTTAGCTGAGAAATTGGGTTTGGAGGCACATGGATGGTTGATGCTTCCTGTGGGACTGCTGGGGAAGAGATTACCTCACCACTGGATTTCAAGCTTTGTGTCAGATTTTCCATTTGGCTCATTATACGATCAACCGTTGCACCCAAATTTTGGTCTAGCCACTGCTACATTGCCGGAGTTGGAGCATACCGAGCCCCTCAGATCTGTACTCCCATAGCGATGCTTCACTTTCGCCGCCATACCGCTCGGATCTGTATCCTCCGAATCGTTTACGCCTTTACCCGATCTGCTTTCGATACCCTTTGTTCTGATTTTTGCACTTGTTTCTCGTACCAACCTGCATGTACTGTCTCTGCCTTTCCAAATTCGGGCCAGGTTTCTGAGGAAAATGGGTTTGGAGGTATCAGAAGGCTGGCTGAAGGCTTTCTGGGCTTGGAGTACAACGTGCCTTTATTAGTATATTTTATTAATTATTTTCCTACAAATTGACCTGATAAGCACACTTAATTTTGACAGCCTCGGGACTTTTCCTCGAACAAGGGATTCTTTCTCCAGTATAGGACCAACGTATTCCACCTCGCCTTTCGACTCCCCGAGATCGGATTGATCCCAGACAAAGGGCATATACTCTTTTCGGGATCCATCATTCGAAATGATCTAGGTCGAGCATTGGAAAATAATAAATCAGCCCCAGTGTATTTTTTTTTTTACTTGCACATTTTTTTCCGACTTGTGCAGGGTTTTTTTTTTTGACTTGTGCACCCCTTTTTTTTTTGACTTGCACAGATTTTTTTTTGATTTGTGCACATTTTTTTTTGACTGGGGCTGTCCCACGATTTAAAATGCGAAAACCGGTCGGTATTTGAAGTGTCCTGAAAATCTATATGCAGTCTAAAGTTGGCTTATGCAGGGGGTAGGCTGGCCATGGTGTAGGGTAGCAGTTCGGAATATATTTATATGCATGTGCAGGTGTGTGCGGAATCTAAAAAGCAAAAAAGTTTTTTTTTTTTTTTCGGATATAGAAAGCAGAAAATAAAACAGATATGACATGTCTTGCTGTTATATATGGACTTTCTTGGCTTTTTAGTTTGAGCGCGAGCAAGCAAGCATACCATCAAGAAATAGAAAGAAAAGTGGGGAATCTATCTATTCCTATTTATTACAAATGAGTCCTAATCCTCAAAATAAAACGATAGAATGAATGCATATATGTATATTTATTGCGGAATGAAAATAACGCAGAATAAAATAATATATAGAGCCGGAAAGCGAAGCAATATTAAAAACAAAGCCCCGGCCCTTTTGTTGTGCTGCCCGGAAATTATTGCACATAAAATATTGCATATATATATATATATATATATATATATATATATATATATATATATATATATATATATATATATATATATATATATATATATATATATAATTATTTTTGCAAATTTTGTTTTGAAAAATACGAATATTTTCAAGTATATCCGTAATAGTGTTTGAAATGAAACTGCTGCAAGATGGAGGATCATATCCACAAATATAGACACGGATGTTAAAGGAACGCAATATTCAAGTGTTTAAATTAATATAACAAGCATACTTTAGCCAAAAACAAAAGAAAAAAAAAGTTTTGGTTACTGAGTCTAGCCCTCCATTTTTATTTTTTAAAATAAAAACGATCTCCCCAGCAGAGTCGCCACTGTGGGTTCCAGGGAAATTGCAACCGCGCCCCGTGCGCCCTTGGATAGGGGTGCGCGTACGTGCGGATGCGGTGACATCCACTGCTCTCGTTCCACCCTCCCTTTTCTAGGGGAAGACGAAATCAAAAGTGCGAGATGGGTGCTGTCGAAATAGCGCGTTGGCATGCGCCTCAGTTGCCTTTAGTGGATTTTGATCAAATATGGGAGCTTTGAGTTTTCTATGTCAAGTTATCCCTTTTTTAGGGGACATCAGGATATAGGAATGCATCACCCTTCTATTCTCATTCGCCCTTTTTTAGGGGAAAACGTGAAAGTGCAAGGAAGGAATGTTGCAGCGCCCCCACTATGGATTTTAGGAAAATAGCCTTATGGCCTATATCGGATCACTATGGGTGCTTTGAGTTTTCTACGTTAAGTTATCCCTTGTTTAGGGGATATCAGGACATAGGAATACATCACCTTTCCATTCACATTTTCCCTTTTTTAGGGGAAGACGGAAAAGTGCAAGGAAAGATGTTGCGAGGCCCCATTGGATCCAAAATGTTTTAGAGTCGCCATCTTTATTTTAAGGAATAAATAAAGCAAAACCAAAAAGAAAACCAGAGATAATGAAAACGGGTTCGGAGGCTAAGTTATGAGTTTGGAAGGTGCTAGGCACCCAACTCGCCCTTTCGGTCTCAAAACAGTTTTTGGCTAAAGTATGATTCTTGTTATATTTATTTAACAGATAAATAAAGCATTAACTGCCTACAAATACATCCATTGTGTCTACATTATTTACAGACTTGCAACTGTCCATTTACAAATAATCACAAATATACTTGAAAATATTTGGCCATAATAATGGCTATATTTAGTACTATTTCCTAACTAAATCCGGGCAGCACAACTGCTTATATATCTACATTGGGCCGGATTGGAAATAATACTTTTACAAATAAAGACTTTAAAATAAAATTACTGACGGCCTAGGGTGTGCTCGCTCTGTCCTTCAGGAAGAGGGAGTCTTTTTTGTTGTTGTGTGTTGTGAAGATTCGGGCAGAGTGGCTGCTTCCGAAAGTTTTATTTTTGGTCTCGGGATTAATTGGGTAGAGTAACTATTTGTGTTTGGTTGTTTGTTGGCTTGAGGTAGGCGAAAATCAGGCAGAATAATGGCTTATTTCTAGCTGATTTGGCCTTTTAAATCGGGCAGAGCAACTGCTCTTTCCACGATTTTTGGACCGGAGAAATAGGGTGGATACCTAGCTGGGGGACTAAGGCTCACTTCTACCGGTTGGTTTTGTGTTTGGAAGAGGTTTGGCAGGGTTTCGAGGCTTTTTGAGGTGATCGCTCACTATCTCACTTCGCTCTCTATTTTTCCAGCGTAACGAGAACGCGGAGAAGTTTTTTCGAAGGAAAGGTGTGTCGACTGAAGAGCTGAGAGCCTGTATTTATAGGCTGAACTGAGGACACACTGGGAATTAAAATTCCTTCTTCATGCATCAGCCGGGTTGTACACAGCGCAGAGGGAATCACACTTTACGACAAATGAATCAGAAATTTGGGTGCAGCGTAATACAAAATTGGGCGCAACAACCCAAATTGGGCGCCATACCCAATTTCAATGGTGGCCATGCCCAATTTCAAACTTCTCATTTTTTGTACACTTTGGTCTCTGTAGTTCGTCCTTTTGCGCATCCTGCTTTGTCTTTTTGCACTTTTGACCATGTAACTTGACGTTTGTTAAGGTTTTAACAGGTCTTGATATTTTATGTCATGTCACATACCAGGAGTACGAAATTGGGGTGTCTACAGTAACTGCAATTTTGAAAAGTTGTAAAACTAGTTAAGACTCTGTTTATTGCTGGAAAGCATATTTACGTGTACGGACATGAACATTAATAGTAATGGAGAACGCAGCTCGAGGAATAAATTCCGCAAAGAAAAATGAGTATAAAAATGGGTGATTAATTATTCAACAATAGTTAGGCCAGACAAAGATGGTTGATTAATTATTAGTAATTTATTACTTTAATTAACTAATGTGAGCAGACCACATGAATTGAAGTCCCAATGTAATGCAAGATCATATATATATCTAACATGAAATGGATTAGTACTACCTAGAATTAACTAATTTTGTGTGTTAGTAGCCTGAGTTGTAAGATAGTGGGGTTCAGATGTTAGGAGAAGACCTACTCAATTCTATCTTTGCAACTAATTCAACAACTTTTTATAACACAGTCTCGAAGAAGTACAAATTTGTTTTTTTTTCCCTTCTTCAAAATTTAGTTGTAATAAAAGTTGTAAAATTAGTTGTAAAAATACCAATAATTTAAAACAAATTATAGAAAAGGTTCAAAATCAAAGTTTATAAAGTCTAAAAAAGATTTTCATTTCATCAAATTGATTGTTTCGCATTAATTTGGTAATATCCGCTAATAAAGTGGAAGTACTGTAGACACCCCAATTTCGTACCCTTGGTATGTGACATGACATAAAATATCAAGACCTGCTAAAACATTAACAAATGTTAAGTTACAGGGTCAAAAGTGCAAAAGGACAAAGAAGGATGCACAAAAGGACGAACTGTAGGGACCTAAGTGCTCAAAAATGCCAAAGTTTGAATAGTGGGCATGGCTACCCATAAATTTGGGCTTGGCGCCCAAATTGGAGGGTTAGGCGCCCAAATTGGAGGGTTAGGCGCCCAAATTCCATTTCTCTGCCCACTGTTCATCAAACAGTTGCCGCAAAACACAACTCTCTCAGCACAGTGTACACTCAAACGATGCGCAGAAAAGGAAATTTAATTCCTTCGGTGTCCCTGTTTTCTCCTATAAATACAGAGGCTCGGCTCCTCATTTCAGAACAACTTTCCTGCGTAAAGCTTCTCCGCGTTCTCGTTACGCTGGAGAAATAGAGAGTGGTATGAGATAGTGAGTGATCACCTCAAAAAGCCTCGAAACTTTGCCAAACTTCCTCCAAACACAAAACCAACCGGTAGGAGTGAACCTTAGCCCCCCAGCTAGGTATCCACCCTTTTTCCCCGGTCCAAAAATCATGGAAAGAGCAGTTGCTCTGCCCGATTTAAAAGGCCAAATCAGCCAGAAATAAGTCGTTATTCTGCCCGATTTCAGCCTACCTCAAGCCAACAAACAACCAAACACAAACAGTTACTCTGCCCAAATCCCTAGGCCAAAAGTAACTTTCAGAAATAGTCACGCTGCCCAAATTCACACAACACACAACAACAACAACAACAACAAAAAGACTCTCTCTCTCTCCGAGGGACAGAGCGAGCACACCCTAAGCCGTCTGTAAGTTTATTTTAAAGTCTTTCATTTTTTTGTAATAGTATTATTTCCAATCCGGCCCAATGTAGTCATTTAAGCAGTTGTGCTGCCCGGATTTAATAAGGAAATAGTACTAAATGTAGCCGTTATTATGGCCAAATCTTTTCAGATGTATTTGTAAATATTTGCTTTACTTATTCATTAAAGTCTTTGTTTGTAAAAGTATTATTTCCAATCCGGTCCAATGTAAATATATAAGCAGTTATGCTGCTCGGATTTAGTTAGGAAATAATACTAAATGTAGCCGTTACTATGACCAAATATTTTCAAGTATATTTGTGATTGTTTGTAAGAGAGACGGTTGCAAGTCCGTAAATAATATAGATGTAATGGATGTATTTGTAGGCAGTTAATGCTTTATTTATCTGTTAAATAAATATAACAAAAAGCATACTTTAGCCAAAAACCGTTTTGAGACCGAAAGGGCGAGTTGGGTGCCTAGCACCTTCCCAACTCGTAACTTAGCCTCCGAACCTGTTTTCATTATCTCTTGTTTTCTTTTTTGGTTTTGCTTTATTTCTTCTTTAAAATAAAGATGGCGACTCTAAAAACATTTTGGATCCAATGGGGCCTCGCAACATCTTTCTTTGCACTTTCACGTTCTCCCCTAAACAAGGGAGAATGGGAATGGAAAGGTGATGTATTCCTATGTCCTGGAATCCCCTAAACAAGGGATAACTTGACGTAGAAAACCCAAAGCACCCATAGTGATCCGAAATAGGCCATAAGGCTATTTTCATAAAATCCATAGTGGGGGCGCTGCAACATTCCTTCCTTGCACTTTCACGTTTTCCCCTAAAAAAGGGAAAATAGGAATAGAAGGGTGATGCATTCCCATATCCTGATATCCCCTAAACAAGGGATAACTTGATGCGGGAAACCCAAAGCCCCCATATTGGATCAAAATCCACTAAAGGCAACCGAGGCGCATTCCAACGCGTTATTCCGACAGCACTCCTCCCACACTTTTGATTTCGTCCTCCCCTAAACAAGGGAGGCTAGAACGGGAGCAGTGGATGTCACCGCATCCGCACGTACGCGCACCTCTATCCAAGGGCGCGCGGGGCGCGGGAGCACTTTTCCCGGGAACCCACAAGTACATGTTGGTCTAAAACCTAGTATTCATTACTTCTTCATCCCAAAATTGTTGTCCTATTTTGTTTTTTCGTCCGCCCCAAAATAACTATCTTGTTTGAAACTGATCACACCAATGATGTGGTGACCTTGTCTTTTGTCCACGTAGCCGATGATGCTAGTGTGCTTGAAGATGACATGGATATGAATGAATTCTGTCCTGCAAAGATGAACATCGCCATTAAGGAGTCGCGTGGTATAACTCGACTCAAACCCTCCGGCGTAAGGATAAGATTACAGGTGGTATGAATTGTTGTAAATGCAGTGTATTAGGGAGCTCTTTTATGGTCTTTCCGCCTGAATTAATGTTGGTTCGTTCTTTGTGGATATTTGATTTGGCTTGAGAAATAAATGTAGGGAATGTCTCATATTTTTACCTGAATGGATTGTGATGTGGTGCTTTTCTATTCGTGAGAGCGATACGACCCCTCATCAATGTTCTGATGTCCCGTCAAATAAAAGGAGTGGTTGGACAGTACACTTGTCGAGGGAGTGGTTGGTTGTATGTAGAAGTATTTTTGGCGCATGGCAGGGTTCTTGTCAAAGTTGTCGCACCGTGATTGCCTCATCCCCTCCTTGGTTGATTGTTGACGAGGTTGAGTTGGCCTTGCCGTTGCCGAGGCTGAGCTATACTAACCTTGTGCTTAAGTGGGGGAACAACTGAATGTATCAATCTGTTTTAAAACAACCATTGCTATGCCGAGGTAAGACCCCCTCGGCATATCCTAATCTTTTGTCATCCGACTTACTAATGGTGGGACCTAAATGTTCCCTATGAGGCTAGCTTATGCCGAGCTCTTTTAGTAGTCCCCCTACTTCTCGAGGTGATTGCCAGTTTTTAGACCGAGAAGTAAAGGGAGCATGCGTTGAGGTTCGTCTCTAGTCATCTTATCTCGGTACAAAAAACTAATTTGAATCAATTTAGGTGGGAGATAAAGTGGCGAATGGTTATGGGAAATCATGCAGTCATAATTGTTTCCCTTTTCAATGTAGTTAGAGCATTAAATTTTGGTTTGTCCTTTCAAATTTTGAAATTACTGTTTGTGCCGCCCTTTTGGAGAAATGAAAAGACTGGGCGGGAAACAAAGGGACACCTTTTAACTTTTTGCAGAAAAAACACATGGGTTTCCCGTTTGAAGCGGGTGACCCGAGTTTGATCACGACGTCGTTTTGACTTGGTATTTATGCTTTTTCCTTTCCCCTTTTTCACTTTTACCTTTCTACTATTCTTCTTCCACCTCTCCTTAGTTTTCAGGCAATTTTCAGTGAGTTTTTTTTGGGTATCACAGTGACTTATTGTCTTTCATCGTTTGCACTAGGTTGAGGGGGTTCAAGTCATCCTTATCTTTATTTTGTTACTATTACAAGGTGAGTGTCTCCTTGGATCAGTTGACCTGTCAGAGGCATGCTCAATGGTTCCCCCTTCTGGCCAGTTTCGGCAATAAGGGCCATCGCTGGTCCGACAAGATTATCCTCATGGAGTCAAGTCGAGGGTGGAATTTTGAGGTCCCCAAAGGGAAACCTCATGGTCCGCAAAAGACTAAGAAGTTAAGTTCAAGTGATTTAGCCATCAGGCATGCCATCAAAGCCCCCTTGCTTGGCGTCGAGGGGGAGAAAGTTCATTGTTATAACAGGAAGGCCCTTGTGGGAGATGATGCATTGCTCTCGAAATTTGGGATCTCATCTGTTGAGTTTGAGAGAGTAGAGAGATTTCCTACTTTAGAGTACATGAGCCGAGATGGCTGGACTCTTCACCGGGACCTTGTTTTTGGCTCGGAATGTTCATAGTGTAAGGGGAAAGATGAGCCTAGCTGTTTTTTACTAGGTCGATGTTTTTCTATTATGTTTGTTTCTTTCCTTTATGCAAATCTTGTTTTACTATCGCTTGTGTAAAGCTTCTTTCTATGGCAGATATGAAATCACGCTCATAGATGGCAGCCAAGATATAAAAAAGGCTGGAGGAAAGAGAGGCCAAGATGAAGTCTCTGTAGGAGCGGGCTGGCAAAGCTCTGCCAACAGTTGGGGTGCATGAAGACATCAGCAAAATAATCGCTGCACCTCTGCTCACTTCAAAGGCCAAGAGGGGAGGGAACCTGACAGGGGCTTCCAAGCCGAGGAGACAAAAAATTAGGTCTGGGGATATGGTTGTTCCTGTTGAGGACATGATTCTAGCCGAGACCACAGCTCTGCCTAAGGATACAACTACTACTGCTAAGTCTGCCCTTCCCTTTGTTAGCGTCGCCTCGCCAGAAGCGTCAATGGACGAGGATAACAGGTTCATGCTCGATTTTCTTCTTGGACTCGCGAGTCGTAATTTTCCTTCTAATATTGGCTTTGGGTGCAGGTTGTTGCACCGGTTTATTCCTCAGGAATCTATTAAAAGCGTTGCTTCGCCTTCAGACGACAAGGTCATTGATCTGACCGGCATTGCCATAAATCAGGTAACATTCTTATTTTCGACTTTTCTTTGAGATGTACTGGAGGAATCTATTTTTTTTATTTGTTTCTTTTTCTTTTCAGCTCGACATTTTGTTCGGCTCCCTCTCTAAAAGGGTCAACCGTTACTCCGGGGCTCTGGCTGGTCTGAGACAGGACTTGGAGGGCTTGAAAGCGAATTGTTCCCAAGCCTATGCCCATGCTGAATCTTTACAGACCAAGGTGGACCTTTTGGAGGGTAGCCTTCGCGTCAAGGATAGCGAGGTGAAGCAGCTGCTTAAGGACAAGATCGCTTGGATAGCGCGAGAGAAACTGCTAGGAGCCAAGGCTGCTGAGCGAGATCAACTTGTCTCGAAAAAGAGCCAATTGGAGGAAAATGTTGCCTCCCTGGTTCAGGAGAAAGCCAAACTTAAGGCTGAGATGGCCACTCTTCCCGAAAAAGATCAGATAATCAATAACTTAATAGCTGGCGAAGAGTATGAAGATTTGTGCATGGAGTTTTTCGAGAAGATTCATGTCCAAACTTTTAGGACCGCCCTCGTAGCCGGAGTCCCCCACGGTAAGGTACTGGAGATGGCTTGGTTCGACACTTACGGAGGGGAGTGTCGGGGATTTCCCTCTATCGCGTTTTTCGATGAAAACGAGCTCAACGAGCTGAAGGCAGAAGACGAGAAGAAGGGTGCTCCAGAATGGGTTCCTCCTCATGTCGCAACCAAGAATTTGTTCACTTGTTTGAAAGAGATGAAACATCATTTTAAAGAGAGTTTCCTCCCTTACCCTTCAATGCCTACCTTATCTACCTCTACTCGTGAGTTTTATGTGGGAGATCAATTGATGAAGGAATTGGAGGGAGAGAAGGTCAATCGCGACGAGCTCGCCCAGAAAGAGTATGAGGCCAAGGAAGTTGGGAATCAAGGCGAAAGAGCTGGGGGGGGGTCTTCCCAATAGCTCTTCTATTTCATAGCTTTTGCCTATAAATAATCTTGATACAAGTATTTTTGTATAGCTTGTAAAGTATTTTGGCCACGTTGAAGGGTCTTATATTTACGTAATGATGGGTAATGTATGTTTGTTTATGTGTACTTATATGTGTGCATGAAATGTTTATGAAGGTGTAGTAGAATGGGAGCCAGGGCCTTGTTTTTCCTCATCATGCGAGGGCATTGAATGGGCTCTAAGGCCTTGCTCTTCCTCAGCTTGTAAGGGTATTGAACGGGTGCCTGGGCCTTATTCTTCCTCGTTTTGTGAGGGTGTTGAATCGGCGCTAGGGCCTTGTTCTTCCTCGACTTACAATGGTATTAAATGGGAGCTTCGGCCTTCTTCTTCCTCGTTTTGCAAGGGTATTGAATAGGTGCTTAGGTTTTGTTTTTCCTCATTTTGTGAGGGTATTGAATGGGCTCTTGGACATTGTTCTTCCTTGTTTTGCGAAGGTATTGAATGGGTGCTTGAGCCTAATTTTGAGTCGTTTTTGCATCGCCTTTTCATAAACATCTGAGACATGCTTTCATTGATTTTTTCGTGTTAACAAAAGCTTTACTGGTAGTACATTTGAGGTGATCTGAATGCCATGGATTCTTTAGTGGAGTTCCACCTAGTTCGAATAGTTTGTAAGTTCCTGCTCGCACTAAGCATGTAACCTGGAATGGCTCTTCCCAATTTGGCGAGAGATTTTTTCTGCCTATTCTGTTTTCGGTGAGCTCGATCTTTTGTAGCACCAGATCTCTCAGCATAAATGATCGGGGCTTCATTCATTTGTCATGATATGCCTTGGCGAGCTTCTTGTAATTAATTGTTTTCAGCCTTGTCTCCAGTCTTTTTTCTTCCAGAAGGTCCAAGTCAAGCCCCCTTGTTTCTAGGTTCTTTTCTTGCTCATAGTAGATCACCCTTGCCGTGGGTAAGGCCATTTCCTTTGGAGCCATGGCCTCAGTGCCATAGGTAAAAAAGAATGAAGTTTAGCAGGTAGAGCCTCGTGCCGAGGTACTTATAGCCCATAAAACAAAGCTCTTCGAGCCATGCCCCCTTCTTTCATCTAATCTTCTTTTCAATGCGTGAAGAATTTTCTTGTTTCTTACCTCGGCCTGGGCGTTTCCTTGCGGGTGTGTAATGGATGACTTCCAATGTCTGACCCCCCCCCCTTTCCTTGCACTTTGCTGTAATTTTTTTGAAGAACTGAGTTCCATGGTCTGAGACGATTGCCCTTGGTAACCCAAGTCTACACCATATACTGTTCCTGACATGTCAAACGGCCAAGCCACCACAACAGGTATTTGTGGTGCCGATGGCAGTCTCGGGATGTCTGCAAACCTTTGGTAACAATCACACCTTTGCGCATAAGCTTCAGTGTTTTTTCTCATGGTTGACCAATATTATCCGTGAAAAATAACTCTGTCCGCCAAAGTTTAACCTCCTGGGTGACTTCCGCATACCCCTTCGTATACCTCGGCGAGAGGGCCTTCAATTATTTTAGGGCAAACGCATCGTTACAGTGGTCATGAAAAGGATCTTCTGTACAACAATCCTCTGATTACTATGTATCTAGCTGGCCTTCTAGCCATTGCCCATGATTTTTCTTTGTCATCTGGTAGCACCCCTTGCTCGATATACCTTTTTTATGTTGTCAATCCAGCATTCTGTAAACGGTTCAGCAATTATTATTTTTACTTTATCGAAAGCCAGGATATTAAGGATTTCGATCCATGCTTCTCGAGGGAGCTCTTCGGGCTCGGCTGTGGCTAACTTAGAGAGGTAATCTGCCCTCTTATTGTTGGCTCTATCAATTTGTTGTAGTTCCCTGTACTCAAATTGATTGAGAATACTAAGGGCAACCTCTTTGTATTTGGTCAATATGGGGCTATTGACCCCGTACTACCCCAAAATTTGCTTCACGACGAGTTGTGAGTCACTGAAGATCAGGATTTCTCATGCTCCCATTTCGTAAGCTAGCTCGCCACTTGCTATCAAGGCTTCGTATTCTTTCATGTTATTTGTCGGTGAGAAATTGAGTTTAAATGCTTTACTTGTTTCTTCATTGTTTGGGGTTATTAACATAATGCTTGCTCCATTTCCATTGCTACTTGAAGAATCGCCAACGAATAACGTCCAAGGTCGAGCAGGTCGAGATTTTTGAGCGAGCTCCTGTTTGGACACTTGTTCGTTTAGGGTGTCGTGGTTTGATGAACCGTATTTTTCTTCCTTTGAGCTGAATGATGTTTCAGCAATGAAATCCACAATCACTTGTGCTTTAATGGCCTTCCTCAGGATGTAGGTGATTGCATACTTGGTTAGCTCGACAGCCCATTTTAACATTCTCCCCACTACGTCGGGTTTATGAAGGATTCTTTGTAGGGGCAAATCCTATAACACTCCAATTTCGTGTGCTTTGAAATAAGGCTTCAGTTTTGTGGCTGTCAGGACTAGTGCCAGTATGATCTTTACCACATCCAGGCATCCCCTCTCGACGTCAGTGAGCGCATGAGACATATAATAGACGGGCCTCTGTTGGGTGTCCACTTCTCTTAGCAACACCGAGGCTAAATCCATGTCTGATGCCACGAGATAGACATATAACCTTTCGCCTGGGACGGGACTGTTTAGCAGTGGTGGGCTTCCAAGGCATTGTTTTAGTTCGGCGAAGGCGAGGTCACATTCTTCGTTCCAGGAAAATTTCTTGGCTCCTCTTAAAATTTTGAAGAAAGGCAAGCTTTTTTCTGCCGACTTGGAGATAAATCTTCCTAAAACAACGATCCATCAGTTCAACTTTTGGACCTTCTTGATGCAAGTCGGTGTTTCCATTTCGGTGAGAGAATTGATCTTCTCGGGGTTAGCCTCAATTCCTCTTTCATTCACCATGTATCCCAGAAATTTCCCCACAGTCACACCAAAAGCACATTTGACTGGGTTTAGCTTTATTTTGTTTTTCCTGAGGTTGTAGAAAGTTTTTGCTAAATCTCTGACATGATCAGATTCCCTGGTTTTGATTGCCTTACTATTAATGTAGGCCTCGGTATTTCTTCCGAGATGGTTCCCAAACACTTTGTTTACCATTCGTTGGTATGTGGTTTTGGCATTCTTCATGCAGTATGACATCATGTTGTAACAATAGAGTACCCCTACGGCTCTGAAAGCAGTGTTTCCATGGTCCTCTTTCCACATCCTTGATATCCTGAGTAGGCATCGACGAAGCTCAGGATTTTGTACCCTACGATAGAATCTACAGGCTGATCTATCCTCGGTAGAGTGTACCAGTCCTTCGGGCATTCTTGGTTCAGGTCGGTGAAGTCAATGTACATTCTCCATTTTCTGTTTAACTTTTTCACCATTACCACGTTTGCAATCTAGGTAGGATAATGGGACTCCTTAATTATTTTGGACTGCAACCATTTTGACACCTCCTTCTTAATAGCCTTCTACTTTTGCAGGGAAAAATACCTCGGCCTTTGTTGCATGGGTGTGTAATTGAGATTGATGCTCAGTTTGTGAACCGCCACTTCCTCGATGATCCCTTCCATGTCTTCGGCTTTCCAAGCGAATATGTTCGTATTGTTCCTTAGGAATTGCATGATGGCTTCTCGTTCCTTATTCGGGATTTCTATCCTGACTTTGACATTTTGTTCAAGGTACTCATAGTTGATGACTACTTCTTCCATATCTTCCAAGGGTTGTAAGATTTGGTGGTCCTTGGTTTCAAGGCTGTCAATCTCTACTTGCTCCTACTTCGAACTGTCGAGCTTCAAAGCCTCAACAGTGTGTTGATTGCTATTGGAATGAGGCTTCTTCACCGAGCCCCCTTGGTCTCCTTTTCTGCTAACATTTCCTCTATGACCTCGGGTTCTTTATGTTTTTTCTCTCTCTCCCTCTTCTCACTGATGATGCATTCCAGAGTTGTTCTTGCATCATTTTCAGGATCCCTACCCTGTTTGGGGTAATATACTTGACCCTTTGATGTGTTACTGAGGCAACCATTTGGAATTTAGCTTGAGCAGGCATGCCAGGAATGGCGTTGTACGTGTATGGAAGGTCGAGAACCATAAAAGTTATATCCTCGCTTTTGGCGGTGTCTCCTTCACCGAGGTCAACTCTGAGCGTACCGATTCCTTTGGTTGTTGCTTTATGTCCTGTGAATCCTTGCAACTGGATTTGGGTTGGAGTCAAGTTCGAATCGCCGAGCCCTAGGGCTAAAAAAACACTTATAGTATAACATGTCTGTGGCTGCTCCTGTGTCCACCAACACTCTTTTGATATAGCTATCATGGATTCCAACTTGTAGTGTCAACGGTTGATGTCAAGCTATTGCGTTAGTTGCTAACTCATCCTCCCAGAACATGATCTCGCGTTTGACCACTGTGTCGAGCAGAGAATCAACAGAATAAGTCAGGTTGTTAATGGTATTTTTCAATTGCAAAATGCTAGGAACCTCCTGTCGAATGGTGTTGATTACAGGTTTGCCATTCTGGCGAGTTTCGCCTCTAGGAGCCCTAAGTCCTGGAGCGCGATTGTTTGGTTCTCTTCTTTCAAGCCTCCGGCCCCCTTCGTTGATTATCCGATGCATGGCTCGTTTTAACTGGATGCATTCTTCTATTAGGTGTCCTACATCATTGTGGAAGGCACATCGCTTCCTTTGGTCTCTGTTCTCGATAGGCGACCTCAACGACCAAGGTGGAGTGATCTTATCTTTCGAGAGAAGCACGTTCATAATTTGTTCTCTCGAAGCATTCAGAGGGGTGAATTCTTCTAATTCATTATCCCGTCTAGGGTCTCTATTCCCTCCGACGAATTTACTTCCTTGGCCCGCTCTTCGTTTCTCCTCATCATTTGATCTCACCGGATGAGTTCTTTCTTTGTCCTGGCCTTGGTGGCCCTTATTCCTCGCCAACGGATGCTCGTTTACGCTGGTAAGTCCTGAGGAAGTTTTGGTCGGGTGTTGCGTCATGACTATCTTGAGCTCCTTGCCGTCCAATAATGCCATTCTTTGTGGATCCAGAAACATCTCGCCAATTGTCTTTTGCAGTCTCATCAAGAGATCAGATATACATTTGCCCCTTTGAAGGCCTGCCCCAAAACACATTCTGGCTGACGCGTCAGGAATTTCTGGGATTTGAGCTAGGATCTCCTTGAACCTTGACATGTAGGATAGTACCGACTCTCCTGATTCTTGTTTCACGCTGCACAGGTTTGTTTCACTTTTGGGCAGGGCATCAGCCGATGCAAACTTCAATAGGAAGGTTGTCTTAAAGTCCTCCCATCAGGTAATGGAATCATGCAGGAGTCCATTATACCACTGTTGGGCATGCTTCTTTAATGTTCCAGCGAAAACGAGACACCATATGTCGTCTAACTTGGTCGCAATCATTATTTTCAGCTCGAAGCCCGACATATGGACGATAGTTGTTGTAGTCCTGTCATAATCATCAAAGCTAGGGATTTTTACTTTCGTCGGCATGATCAATTCCCCAATGCGCTTTGTAAATGGTCCCCCGATATTCATCGTGCTTGTGTTGATTCCATTGCTCTGTCTCGTGTCGATTTTCTCCATCCACTGGCTTGTTGTTGGGGGCAGAGTAGCAGTTATTTGGGCCGAGATGAGGGCTTCCTCGCAACATGGTACTTTAGTCAGTTGGTGAGAGGGCTGCGCCGCTGATAGACGTATTTTATACGTCGTTATCGAGTACTTTATGACTTAAATTGAGAAATTCCACGAGGCATTTGGCTACTGATATATGTTTTTGAGCTATTCTATGAGTTTCAGGGTTTTAGGTGAATCTATGTGATTTTTGAAGACTTTAGTGAAGATTTCGAGGAAGGGGCCAAAGTGTAAAATTGAAGATAAAAGACAGAAGAAGAATCTGGCCACCTTGCGGTCGCAAGGTCAAAAGACCTTGCCTTCGCAAGGTAGGCAGAGAATTGGGCTCCCGGAATTAGACCCTTGCGGACTCAAGGGCAACACACCATACGATCGTAAGGTCCCCAGAACCGACCTTTTGAGGTTTTCGAGCTGGATTGAACCTCCTATTCCCCTACAACTCCTAGGTATAAATAAAGGACGGTAGCCAAAGCCAAAGGACGTCCAGGAAGTAGTTTTAAACAATTTTAGCATAGGATTTAGATTGTATAACGTAGTTTAGTTGTTGTAATTACAGTTTGGAAGATCGATCCATGTATTCATTCATCTCCGTGTGCAGTTCATCTTCAAGGATGAACTAAACATCCATTAATCTAGGAGTTGGGAGGTAACTTGTATCGAATCTATGGATTATTATATTTTTATTTATTCAATTCTTGTTGATCATGGTGTTTCTCAACCCTTTTATTATCTCTCTTTGAACAAATGAATGTAATCGCAAGTGATAAAGGCTTAGAAGTGCGGATAACTGCATGACCAATATGCATATGTCGTACACTGATTCACTATCATGATACATTGAACCTATCGATGCACGAGAGTGATAAGTTAGGGTCAGGTTCCATATATATGACCTAAGTGTCAGTTAAGATTCATATGTTCTTGTGCCTAGGATATAGAATGGACGAACTATTTGGAGATGGAGACTGAACGGTAATTCGACAGGCTATATCTATCTTTCGTGAACGAACCCAAGTTATTGAATGGTACTTTATCCAAATAAGCTATAGAGTAGATGCAAGTGAAACCCTAATCCTAGATTTCCGTCCACCATTAGATCTTTCCTACTGTGATTACTGCTTAGTTAGTTAAATTTACTGCTTAGTTAGTAGAATAATTAGTTTAAATAAAATCAATAAACCCCCCCCCCCTAGGTTAATAATTGATACCAATAGATAGTCTTGCTATTTGTAATCTTCTTGTCTCTATGGTTCGACCCTTGCTTCCCAAGCTATTCTGCAATAGTCTTGTCCACTTGCAAGAAATAATTAAAATAAGACACGATCAAGTTTTTGGCGCCGTTGCCGGGGACAAGCTAGTTTGCATAGTTAGTTTGTTGGTAGCGTAGTTTTAATTTCAGTTTTTATAAAAAAAGATTAAAAAAAAGATTTTTTTTGTTTTTTTTTTGTTTTAGTTGCTTTATTTTATACACGGTCGTAGATCTCTAAATCCTAAGTTAGTAGAATTAAATCAAAATATAAATAATCTTGAAAAGAATCAGGAAGACCCTGATAATTCGGAAAACCAGACTGTCAATCAATAACAGTTGAATCAAGAGGATCCTTTGGTTGATCCTCCAATGGATAACAATAATCAAAATCCGGTTCCGCCGGTAAATGTGAATCAAAGAATGGAAGAGCCTGCTGCTAATATGGAAGTAATAATCAATCAAAGAACTATAAGTGATTATAGTCGTCCTATGTTGAATGCAACACCATCATGTCTAGTCTTACCCGAAGCAGTACGAAATTTCGAACTTAAAGGTCATTATTATAATATGATACCTTCATTTCATGGAATGCCATCTGAAGACCCAGTAAGTTTCGTTAAGGAATATGAATATATGATGGAAACTTTTTCGTTAGGTGGTTTGACTGAAGGTCAAGTAAAGATGAAATATTTTCCATGTCACTACAAGAAAAGCTATTATTTGTGACCCCCTTTATTTGGGAAGGCCAAAAAAGTGTCCCAAATACCCTGTTTTGGAAGAGAAGAGTTAGCGGTAAGTATTTGGCACACCATTCCTCTTTCCCTTCCCAAATAATTTGTCTCCTGACCCTAAAATTTTTACGCGCGCCATAATTTTTATTTCCCGCGGTTCTTCCCTCCCACCCCGTCTCTTATTGAAATTTTTAGGACACAAGTCTTCTCTTTCACTTTCTTCACAAAATTGCTACTGGTAGCGGCTTGGGATTTCCTTTAGTAAGCACGTCTCTCTATCTTCTTCCTTGATTTGTGCCCCTCTTCGTCAAATTCCTGCTGCGGCTGCTTGGGATTTTCTTTGGTAAGCAATCTCTTCTTCCCTTATTTGTGCCCTAACCTAGCTAGCTTGTACTATTGTGACCTAGTTTTTAATAAGCAGCTGATTTTTGCAAATGACAGGCTCTCCGTCTTCGAGAGATCTCGTTGCTAGGGTTGTTACGAAATACCTTCTGTGAGCAACTCTCTCTCTCTCTCTCTCGTTTTATTACCTTCTGTCTCTCTCCTTCTCTCTTGAATCTCTCTCTTGAGATTCATGTTTTTTGGGGTAATTAGTTAGGGTGTTGTTTTGGGAAATTTTATAATTTCCAGATTAATTATGGTAGTTATGTGATTAATCTTGATTCTACACTTATTTTATATCTTAGTTGTTTACATATGAAACTTGTGTCTGGATACTTATGAAACTTGTGTGTGTGAGGTGTTGTTTGTCTTGTTAGGTAGTCTGCAAATGGGTATGCAGTATTCAAAGTAGTCGCGAGAAAAATGTGATAGGAAAGATTGTAATTCATCCAGAAGGCCCAAATCCAAGTCTATGGAATGAAAAAAAAAATTCATATGGATTACGGACCCTTAACCTAGTTGAAACAGACTCTAACAAATACAACTAAAAAAGGGGAAAAAATTACAACTACAATCACGTTCATCGGGATGAGTCTGCATTAAAAATCCATAATGTGACCACAGTGAGGTTGAAGCCAACTCTGGAGCAATGTAAATGATTAGTGCAAGAAGGATTTTCTGGTATTTGCCTTTCTTAAGTTTCTTCGGTATTATAGGATTTCCCCGTGAAGATTGTTACCAATTTATTGAGATTTCATACCATGTCGAAATGATGCCGATAAATTGTCATTCTTTGAGATGAATAACATGAGTAAACTTCATCAGTCCATTTTCAAGAGGGATACTGCTCTTGAGGTTGTTATGTTGCGATTAATTTAGGGAGGCTATTCAGGTGGAAGTGTATTGCAAATAGACCACAATGTAATGTATGGCTGCACAAATACATGAAGTTCTAAATAACTACATAACTACGATCTACAGTTTGATAACATTTGTGACCCCACTGAAATAATTTTATGGATCCCCGACTGTGACAAGCGTTTATGAAAAAGACATGTAAGATTAACGACAAACCTGTAACTTTTCACGTGATTTAATTGGAAGATAGTTCAAGTACTTCTATCTTGCTTAGTGTACCAAGGCAAGTTGGAATTTGACCATTTAACAGGCAACCACCTAGAGCCAAAACACGGAGATTTCAAACATAATCTTCAGTCCTACATCTAGCATTGTTTCATTATAGAAGTTCTTCGAGAGGATTACTGCTTTGAGATTATTAAGATGCATTATCAGGCTGTTGATTGAAATCGAGGGGAAGGGCTATGATTATAACCTGTTTGAGCATGTTTAAGTATGGATTAATTAGCTAAATTAACATTCAATTTATAGCCATATGGTGGTCTTGGTTTGATGGATTTAAGTCTAAGTGTTAAAGCCTTTAAGTTTGAATTTGAAATCATTTTAACTCTTAATGTACTGTTTGGACACTTGTTACTAGAAGTGTCATAACTTTCTGTAGATTTAGCGGAATCAGATTCCGTTTGTTTTGTTAGAAAGCTAACTCTTATATATTTCCAATGGTACCTTATTTGTAATTTTTGGACTCATGGATCAGTACCAAATTTAATTGGAGTTTGGCATAATTCTGCTTAGTTCTTGGACAGCATTGAGTTTTAGCAATCTTTGCCATAGGTTTTGACCTATCAAATGTTCTTCATTTTGGTCCATTTCTTTCCCTAATTCAAACTTGGTATACCTAATATATTTTGGGATTGAACCCTTGTGAAAATAGGTTGATTTAGAGAGATTTTGGAGCTGGTTTTGGAACCCAAAACTGTGACTGTTCGAAGTAGTTTCGGAGACTGTTATTGTTTTGACCATAACATGGGCTAGACATACTGAAATGAATCAAAATAATTAGAAGACTGGTATGGTTGGAAAGATCTAGAAGTCTACTTTCTAGTCCAAAAAATGGTTCTTGATTTGGGGCTCTCTAGAAAAAGTTCTGGCCATTTTACCAATACATGTCACAGTTAGCTGTTATGTGCTAGTTATCTATTTTCTATGAGTCTTTTGGGTTCTTAAGGTAACCCAAGACATGAATCATATTTAAGATTCAATGTTCCAGTCAAAAATAGTTGTTTTTTGGGAAGTTGGTCACTTATGCTTGGAGGGTTGTTCCAAGAAGTCTTATAAATACCAAGATGCATTAGGACTTGAGGGGAGATGAGTTTTGCTTCTAAATAACAGATCAGTTTTTGCATTATACTTTTGTATCTCCTAGCCAATTCCTAGTGAATGGGGAAGTCTTGCCAAACTATGTATCTCGTCGGGTCTGTCCAGTCGAGTGGTGAGTTCCTTGGTCCTGTTGCTCTTCAGAGGACTCCGTAGAGTGGTGGTTGTCTTTCTTTTGCATCCTATTCCTCAACAAATCATAATAGACAAAGATTACATAGCTGAATTGTCTAACATACTATGGCATCTTTCACTAATTGCTACCTGTTTAATGAATTTTTTTATCAATTGAGAATCCAATGCAAAATTGACCCCAAATACATGCTAGGTCTCTAATATTGCAGACAAAATTATGCAAACCAACGTATACAGGACACTGAAAAGTGTCGCACTATGCCAAATGCAAGTTTGCTTCCTGAAAAATGTGTAAGTGTAAAACCAATAACCACAGATAGCCCTGCTTGAATTTCTTGGAAAAGAACCACTTGTGCCGATTCTTAAAATAGTAAGCAAACTAAGAGGCAAAAAAAGGACATACAAGAGATACAATCTGGCTTGCTATCATTCATCCGTGTGTGTGTGTGTGTGTTCTATTGAGTATGTCTTGTGATCTCCTTATCCTTTCTTCCTTTATAGGATTCTTCATTATATGCCAACACTTGTTGTTTTCAATATTTTCAAGCTTATGTAATGTATAAGCTTATGTGATGTGAATATGATTTGTATTTTAGGCTGAAGTTGATCGTAATTCTACAAATCGTAAGCAACTCGACTTCCCACACAGGACCAGAAGGACTTCAAACGCTAATATTCGAGAAGAGGTAAGCTAAGTTACTCTTTTATTCATACACAGAAGTAGAGGAACTAATTGATATGGAAAGTTACGAGTTATGGCCAATTGGTTAGGTTGTGTGGAACTTTACTGCCTCAAATGCTCCTACATCCCATGGATACTTTGCGATACATGATAAGTATCTTGGAGAGGCTCAATAACTTGGACTCTAAACCCTACTAATGGATGTGTTTAATGTACAGTAGAGAAGGAAACTAGAAACCAATTGTTATCTGATGCACTTAATCAGACAAACTTTGCAAGGCAAGCTTTAGATAGAGATCATGAGCTCGGAAATGCAAAGAGTGGCCTATCTATGTGAACTGAGAATTATGTCAATGGGTCTCTCGTGCGGTGAGATTAGTTGGAAACAAACGAAGATTCTTCTAGCATGAGCAAAAGTTAAGGTCTAAAATTGTGAAGCATATTAAGGCTTTGGTTGTTTCAAAACTGTTGGGTAGTAAGGTTTGGGAAGAGCCAAACTATGTATCTCGCTCGGTCCATTGAGTGATGAGTTCGATACGGTGTCAAAAACTAGAACAACACAAATCTGTCCCAGCTTTTTGACAGCCCCTAGCCGAACAAAACTCCACCAAAACAGTCCCAAAATCTGCTCAAAATTATAAAGTTCCCTTTGTAAATTACTACCCAAACTCCCAGCTTAATTTGGACAGATTACAAGTTCAAAAACTGCTCCAAACTATGCATTAACTTCAGCCCCGAACAGTTTGTGTAAACAGAATTTCTCCCTACAAAATTAACTAACCAATTAGCAACCAACCGCTCAAAATTAACTTCAAATGAATAGTTTATGCGTTTTACGAATGAAGCTAAATGGAATAGAACTTCCTCCTTCTCGCCTTTCCATTGGTTTGGAGATCGAGCTGATTTGATTTTAATCCAAAATTTTCATTCAAAAATTCTGAATCGTCATCGTTGCACAAGAATCGAGCTTCTCAAATGTGGCTCTCGCGCTTGAACAAATTCCTCACTTTGCACTAAAAGCGCCCCAAGCCGTTTGTCTTCTTTTCTTTTTCAATACACTTACTTGCAAACCATTCCACCCTCTCGCAACAACATGGTGTTCGTTCTCCCTTGATAGTACGTACTCATCCCCCCTTTGTCTTTTAAGGATTCGGTCCACGTGCATCTACTATCCTTAAACAAAATATTCCATTCATCCTTGTCAAAACACATACAAAACCATTTTCTTAGATTAGCCTCTAGGTCCACTTTAATGAATTTAAGAGAGAAGTAAAAACAAAAATTTGGGATAAAATAGCTGATTTGTGATGGGAATAATGATCCACTAAAGATAGTTTTCATGTGCCCGTATATCAAAGTAGTAAAGTGATGGTGTAAAAATGGTGGTGGAATTACGTTGAAAACTAAAGCAACAAAGAAAGAAGTTCTCGGCGCTTGATGTAAAGGAATTTAAACTAACCAAAGTCCAATATTTGTAAGAACAAAGATTCTCAGATGACCATTTGAGATCACTACTCATACAAGAAGCAATTTAAATACCTGAAGTCATGCTCTTGGTCAATGATTAAGATCTGATTCCAAAGAGTCACTTTTAGAATTCTATGTTGTGTTGTGCATCAGATCCATGGCATAAACACCAAGTAGTCAGCTTGCTCACAAGATTCATTGAAGTCATAACTTAAGTTGCTTTAACATTCCATTCCACTACCTTAAGTTGATTTTTTGCCTCATTGATCATCCCCAACAATTCAACGGCTCTTCCACAAAAGGCGTAACATATCTATAAATGAATCTCTTTTCGACAATTTATAAACGCACATCGTAGTTTGCATTTATCGATTCTTTCTTTTCGAATTTTCAACCCGAGCCTCGATTTGATCGCGCTCTATGCTTTGAAAATAAAGATCCGTGGATAGCTAACAATAAATGAGAAATTGTACACCCAAACTCAACCAAGCGTAACCTCTGTCATTCCTTTGATTTTCCTCTCAGACAGCAAATGCATTAGGATACCTCCTAAATGCACAAAATCTCATCCTCCGAAAACCCTATATTCGGAAGAGATCCAATTTGTGTTCCCAATTCTCACCGCCATGCTACTAACAAGGCACAAAGCATGAAAAACATCTTGGATTCTTTACTAACACCCATCTCTTCCACCCGCTTTGCAACTTGCTTGAGAGTTTCGGTTTTACATTCGATGATACATTCCCTTAATGTCAACTCACTGTGGCAGTGATTCCAGCTTTGCAAAAACTCTACATTGGACAGCAAAACTTTCTCCGAATTACAATGTAGAAACACCTTATATTTGAGGAGATGAGTAACACTAAAATTGGAACCTAAGACAACCTAAGAGGCAAAAAAAGGACATACAAGAGATACAATCTAAAATTGGTAATTTCTTTACGTCAATGTGCCGATTCTTAAAATAGTAAGCAAACTAAGAGGCAAAAAAAGGACATACAAGAGATACAATCTGGCTTGCTATCATTTATCCGTGTGTGTGTGTGTGTTCTATTGAGTATGTCTTGTGATCTCCTTATCCTTTCTTCCTTTATAGGATTCTTCATTATATGCCAACACTTGTTGTTTTCAATATTTTCAAGCTTATGTAATGTATAAGCTTATGTGATGTGAATATGATTTGTATTTTAGGCTGAAGTTGAACGTAATTCTGCAAATCGTGATCTTAAGTTTTTTTTTCCTTTTTATCTTTGTCAGATTTAATTAAGAATGGATGCAAGGTGGATGTATGGAGACAGGACGTTACAACAGTTTCGGGATGGTGTTGAAAATTTTCTGGAGTCGATATTTTTAGACGTAGGGCCAAATGGACGTAAAAAGTGTCCATGTGCAAGGTGTTATGGTCGTTTTTATAGTACAAGAGATAATGTCAGAGATGATCTGATTGTGAATGGTTTTATGGAAAATTATTTGCCATGGTCATTGCAACATAATTTTCATATTTCCTCTCATGGCGATGGAGGTCAAAATGAAGATTTCGTAAACAATTTTGATGTGGGAGATGACATTGTTGGCATGATACATGACGCCATGGGAATTCCAACTGGAGTTCCAATTGTGCAAGAAAGTTTGAACAATGGACAAACTTTGAATGCAAATACAGAAACAATGGATGATGATACAGCAAAAATATATAAGATGCTAGAAGAAGGGCAACGACCTTTGTTTAGGGGTAGCAAAAAGTTCACTTCGCTTTCATTCATTACTCGGCTTTTGCACATAAAAGTACTTGGTGGGTGGTCAAATAAATCATGCACAATGGTTCTAGAATTATTCCATGAGGTGCTTGAAGAAATAGGGGATGTTGCCTTGTCAAAATCCTATTATGAAGCGAACAAGATAGTGACTGACTTGGGTTTTACTTACGAGACGTGGGATGCATGCCCAAATGATTGCATGTTGTTTCGAGGGGATGACAAGTGTCTGGAGAAATGTGGACTTTGTGGGGCATCTAGGTATAAGCAGCTTGGCAATGACAAGCAAAATGTTGATGATAGTGTGATAAAGAGGAAAAAAATAGCTGCCAAACAAGTTCGCTATTTTCCATTAAAGCCAAGGTTGAAGAGATTGTTTATGTCACCTCACACGCCTTCATTAATGACATGGCATTCTAAAGAGCGGGTTGATGATGGTGTAATGCGACATCCTCGCCGATAGTCCTATTTGGAAAACTTTGGACAAGTTGTACCTGACTTTGGTAGTGAAAGTCGTAATGTTCGACTTGTAGCAAAGATCCGATGGATTTAATCCTTTCAGTCGATGAACATTTCACATAGCACTTGGCCGCTTGTTCTCATTCCATATAATCTACCACCATGGTTGTGCATGAAACAACCATCTTTTATTCTTTCGGTGCTAATTGATGGCCCAAAAGCACCTGGGGACAAGATTGATGTATATTTGCAGCCACTCATTGAGGAGATGAAGGAATTATGGTACGACGGTATGAATACGTACGATGCATCAGCTAAAAATATGTTCAAGTTACGTGCATCACTTTTGTGGACGATCAATGACTTCCCTGCGTATGCAAATTTGTCGGGTTGGAGCACAAAAGGTAAATTTGCTTGCCCTTGTTGCAATAAGAAGACGAGAGCTTTGCGGCTAAAACATAGTCGTAAGCTTTGTTATCTGGGTCATAGACGATGGCTAAAGGAAAGTCATAAATTACGTAGAGATAGAGCTGCTTTTCAAGGAGAGCCAGAGTTAGAACCGAAACCAAAATTATTGTCTGGTTCTGAATTGCTAGAACAATTGAAAGATGTTGAGACTATATACAGAAAGGAAGATGTCCTTGGAAAGAGGAAAAGAGAAGAGTTAGAAAAAGAGAAGGAGAAGGAGAGAAAGGCTGCATTAAGAAGAGAAAAACGCAAAGAGAATGAGAAAGGGATGGGGAAAGGGAAAGAAAAAAGGGGAGGAAAAGGAAAAACGAAAGAAAGTAATAATGGTGGAAATGCAAAAGAAGATAGTTGGAAGAAAAAAAGTATTTTTTTGAATTGCCTTATTGGGAGTTTTTACCAATACGTCACATGCTTGATGTCATGCACATAGAAAAAATGTGTGTGATAACATATTGCATACCCTATTGGGCACTCTCGGAAAAACGAAAGATCACTTGAATGCTCGACTTGATCTCAAAGAAATGAAAATTAGGGACCCATTGCATCCTAAGGATAATGGTTCCGGTAAGAAATTATTGCCTCCTGCATGTTTTACACTGGGAAAAAATGAGAAAGACATGTTTTTGAAAGTATTGAAGGATGTGAAAGTACCTGATGGGTATGCTTCGAATATTTCACGATGTGTCAATCTGAAAGAGCGGAGCATTTGGGGTTTAAAGAGTCATGACAATCATATTATTTTACAACAGCTACTTCCTCTAGCTGTGAGAAAAATATTGCCAAAGCATGTCGTTGAAGCCTTGATTGAGCTGTCAAACTTTTTCCGGATTTTATGCTCAAAAGTGAATTCAAAATCTGATTTGGAATATCTTCAAGATCGTATTGCACTTACGCTTTGCCATCTTGAAAAGATTTTCCCACCATCCTTTTTTGATATAATGGAGCACTTACCTATACACTTGGCTGAAGAGGCATTGCTTGCATGCCCGGTACAATACCGATGGATGTACCCAATTGAGAGGTTGGCACCCTTGTTATGTATACATGTATTTTAATCCCCATCATATTCTTCTTTTCATGTAAGTACTCATTGTATTTTTTATATACATAGGTACTTATTGACATTAAAGCTTTACGTTCGTAATCGTGCTCGTCCAGAAGCATCGATTGCAAAAGGGTCTTTGATGGAAGAATGCATGACCTTTTGTACAAGATATCTAAAGGACATTGAAACTAAGTCTACTCGACCCGACCGAAATGACTCTGGTGAAGATAACTTGGGTCGTCACTTTGGCAAAGAAACACCTTGTTTTCTTGATCATATTTCAATAGAGCAAGCACATCGTTATCTACTAGCTACTAGTGATGCCATTAAACCATATAGAGTGTAAGTAATACTATTTTCATAGAATTGATGTTTTCTCAAACTAATTATTAGAACAAGATTCATTAAGTACATACTTTTTTTGATATTCATAGGAGACATCTTCAATTCCTACAAAAGTCAGCCCCTCGAGCACCAAATCATGAACGTCAACGTCTCCATATTAAAGAGTTCCTTCGTGGTTTAAAAGTGAGGTAATTAATATACGAACATCATTAATGAAGTTTCCTTACATATGTTTAGTTAATTACTACTTAATTAAGAGCTTTTCACCTGATGTGTATAGGTATTGAAAGAGGCAAGTGCACACGTACCGTTAGAAAATGAAATCAAGGACATGGCGTTGGGTCTAACACATATGGCTAAGAGATACAATGGATACATCATCAATGGTTTCGTGTTTCGAACAAAAAGGACGGATAATAGCGAGTTACCCAAAATAGTGGTGTTGTTGTTAGTGCGACACAACAAGCTATTCAAGCAGAAAGGATAAGAATCCAGTCTCTGGGGACCAAACATTCTATGGAGAGTTGACGGATATAATTGAAGTGCGCTATACTTCTGAAACAAAATTTGTCTTATTCAAGTGTAATTGGGTGGATAATAGGAAGGGGGTAGAAGTTGATGATTACGGTATCACATCAGTTAATTTCAATCACTTACTATATAAGGAGAACAAAGTAACTGACGAGCCATTTATCATAGCATCCCAAGCTCAACAAGTCATGTATATTGAAGACCCTATAGACCCCCAATGGAAAGCTGCTATCAAGATGACAAGTCGTGATACATTTGATATGGGCGTAGATGAAAATTGTAATAGTACACTTGCGGTGCCTCAAGCCCAGCCATATAATCCTCAAGAGCTGGATGAAAGAAGAACTATGGTTGATGATCTTGTGTGGGTGAGAAATGGTGTTGAGGGGACATTGGTTGAGGGTAGAGTTTCTCGACCACGTGTTGAGGAGAACGAGGGTGACAGTAGTGAGTGTAACGATGAAGGTGAAGATGAAGATGAAGATGAGATAGAAGTTGATGCTACTAATGATTTTGAAGAAGAGGAGTTTGATGATACGGACGAAGAGTCTGATGATATGCATGATGATGATATGAATGATGATCTCTATTCGAGCATGAGTGATGATGCCGATGATAAATCTGATGATGATTAATTGAATGTATTTATTTATTTATTCTAGAAAGATCATGCTTTTGAATGGATTTAAAGTAGGTTCTTTTGAAAGTTCATAAATAAACGATAAAAGAATTATTCTAGGTTGGTTAATTTTGTTCGATAAATATATATTGCATTGATATTCTTCTTGTTATTAATTGAACTAGTTAAAAAATAATAGTGATTTCTTTCCTGATTTGACTTACGAGTAATTGTATAACTTATTTCTTGTTATTAATGACCTTGATCTATTCAGTAATGGCACCTCGGAAGAGACGACGCAGCTACACCTTCATGTCTCAAATTCCAAGGCCTACTAACGAAGCCAATCAGCCACAAGGGGTTAGTAACGAGGCTTCAACTCATCGGTCACCATCATCATCCCATGCTCCCGCGCAGTCCCAATCTCACCATATCAGTCAGCCCATTCATCATCCACCATCACAATTGCCACCATCACAATCGCGACAAGCACATGGCGAGTCTCATAACAATGCCTCCCTATCAAATGCATCAACAGGTGAACTATTACTTTACTATTGCATTTAATATATGTTCTTCTATGATATTGAATACTTGGAATTGCAGCTCCTAGCACGAGTGACACTAATTGTAAAAGAGGACGACGGGGACCAGCTGTAGGGTACCAAGGAGACAAGATCAAAGTGGTGTTTAACAAATATATGCAACCTATCGGGGATTCTAGCACTGACTTCATAAATGTTCTTGGAGGAATTGCTAGGTGTGGGGCTCATGCGCCTTTAGATAAACTTTCATGGCACTTAATGCCTGAAACCAACCTTGACATAATTTGGAGGGAGGTTCAGGTATATATGTATCCATCAATCTTTATATTGAAAATAGTTAAATTAGGACTTGGTTTCTCATTTTAGTTTCTATAGAACTAATTATTATTTCTTATTTATAGCATAAGACAGATGTTACTTTAATATAAGAAATTTTGTTTGAAGAAAGTAGGAGAGCTTTGGAAAAAATGGAAATACAGGGTGAAAGATGATTTCTTTATGCCAAACAAGGATGATCCTGAAAAGCTTTTGATTCCACCAACCGATACTCGGGTAGATCCTGATCAGTGGCCATTATTGGTCGACTATTGGCAAAGTGAAGAGGTTAAGGTATGCATGAGTTTAGGTGTTGTTGAGGTATGTCATTTTTTGTGCCAAGTATCTAATTAGTATTAGTATGTTATTTTTCTCTCAGACTCGAGCGGCACGCAATTCTACCAATCGCAAGCAGCTAGAGTTCCCACACAGAACTGGAAGAACATCACATGCAAATATTCGTGAGGAGGTAAACTATATACATTGCACATTTTCCCTCTTTTTCATATTAAGGATGTTCAGCGAGACAGTTGATTTTGGAGAAAAACAAACTAAGATGCTCTCTTATCATTTTGGTCTGTTCTTGTCCCTGTGGCAGCAAAGCTCGTCTTATATTATTTTGTGCAAATTTGAGCTTTTAGCATATTATTTTGGTATCATGAGGCTTCTTGCTAATGCTGTTTTGCCATGATCTTTTATTCGATGGGAAATCATTGTATGAGTAACTGAGGATGAAAATTTATAGAAATTCGCTATACCTAAACAATAAGCTAATAAAAGTCCTTGAGGAGTAGCCCCCCTCGAGTCAAAAACTTGTCATGGTTACTGTTGAAGGATGGTATCCCTGTGGGTTCAGAGAGTGTTGTAGAGAAAGGAAGCAATGGATGAAGCTTGTCATTAGAAGGATATCTGTTTTTGATGGGTCTAATTTTGTATGCTTACTTAGTTTCGTGGCTTAGGGTCTCACCTAAGGACACAAACTTGGATTTGATGAGTTTCTACCCTCCTGCAATGGAGGGATATAAGTTACTGTTGTTATCCATTGATTCGTTTAATCTGATTTGAAATGACTATTAGTAATGTAATAACTAAATGCCTGAAAAGAACATTGTAAGCACCTGCCTTGTGAGACTCCTCCCTCGTGTCTACTTTTGAGGCCTCAAAGTCAAGAACTGGTTTTGTAAACTCGACCACCACGTTGATGTAGGACTCTTCTGTAACTCTTCGTGAGCTTGTACTCAGCCATACATTAGGTTCTGTGCAATCTAAGAAACCCATAAATCAATTTCTTAACAAGGACACTAGAAAAGATAACTGAACCAACAAAGAAATGATACCATGCCAAAAAATAAATAAAGGGACCAAAAAGAGAATCAAGAACTACTTTATAAGCACCCAAGTCAAAATATATTTACCATAAAGGAACGTGATTGGAGAAACTGGGGAAACGTGAGTGCCCATTCTGCTAATTCGCTTGGAGCTCCACTTTGATTATTTCAGGTTCTCGGCAAGACATTCTTCGCTACATGTACATAAAGCGAAACCTTGTCGTTATTAGAATAATATAAGGTTGTCCGAGATATGGTAGCATAGTTTTGGTCCAATTAGCGAAGTTGGATCCTGGGCTTACTTGGAAGACAAATTTGCGGTTTCCATGAGTACTGTTTTGAATAGGTAGGACAACACCTGAACTCAGATGAAATGCATTTACAATCTCATTCGTTGAATTTATAACAGGACTGCTGAAGTCCAAGAAAATTTTTAAGTCTTCCAATTTGTTAGTTGTTGTCACAGTTCTTAGAACCCCATTTATCTCCAACTTGTAGGATGGAATGGATGTCCATAAATCTGCTTCCACTGGCCTTCTATCTAAAACAAGCAATTGAAAAAGATTGCTATGAGAAAATAACAACATCGAAAGTAGAACTTGATATGATAGTCATAATATTTCCCAGTTCTCACCCAAGTGAACTACAAAATTTGAACCATTTGTTCGTGTAAACTGGTTCCCAGCCAAGTCTGTAACAAACATATTTGACATTTTGATGTTAATCCGCGCGTAAATGCTCTCGGGGGATAGAATGATGTCTAGACTGTATTTGCCCTCTGGATGGAGAATTCTCAGTGAGGATGCATCCACATGGACAGCAGGACCACTTACAATAACCTGAAGGAAAAAAAAAGGAGACCAGAATTGATGCTATATTAAAATTCACGCGATAAATTGTCTTCTCTAACTAAAAGGAGTATAATTGTATGGGTACATCACAGTTTGATGAATTAATACACTTGAATCCACCTTTCCCAATACAAGTTTCTGTGAATGCAATAGTGATGGACACTTTTTACCATTTGTATAACTGCAGATGGCGCCTTAGTATCTGTTAGATTAATAGATGAGCTTCAATAGAAAATTATCTACAACTCATTTTACTTGGTCAGTTTGTTACTTAGTTGTGGGGCTTGGCCCTCCTTTAGCCTGGTTTCTGTTTCAGTTCTGTCTAAATCAAGGCTTTTGCTAACTAGTGCTCGAGACAGAAATAGAAGTTCAACTTTCTTTCTCATAACTTTCTTTCTTTCTCATATTTGGATTCTGGGAATCTTTGGGAAGGAAAAGTAATACTATAAGTCACTAGAGACATTATGCAATAATCTGTTCATTACAAAGTTTGTTTCAAATTCTGTCTCTGCACTGCAATTCAGAACCTATTTCAATCTGTTTGTTACAAATTCAGGCCACACTGGTTAAGAACAGTTTCTTCATGCACTGATACCTTTCTGTTTCTATTTGTTAAGCACACCAAACAAATTCTGGAAAGTCATAAAACCTGTTTTGTTTCAGTTTTCATTAAACATTGAAAATCTGATTTTGCATCAGTTTGTTGTATGAAGTGTGCATTCAGCCTGATCAAAGTTTGCTTCTGAAAACTGCTTATAACCTGTTCATGCAAACAGATTCAAAACAGCTTAATCTGTTTCTGCTTCAACATTAAATCTAAAACACAGAATACTGTTGCATCCATTAAAACAACCTGTTTCTGGGAATTTTCTGCATGATAGACTGCTCACAGATTTTGCAAATCTGTAAATCTGTTTTAACCTGTTTCAGTTTCAGTTCTTGTTGCTGTTTATGTGCTTTAATCTGTTTTGTTAACAGACATTCAGAAAACTGCAATTTCTGTCCATTATAAAATCTGTTTCTGTTTACAGATTCTGTTTCATGCACTGAACCATCTAGTTACTGCATTAAAACAACCTAAATCTGCTACTGTTTTATCTGTTTAAGTAACAGATTCATTCAATCACAAACCTGTTCCAGAATCCATTTATGTTACAGAATCTGCTGGACTTGACTGGTGATTAAAACTTGATTCTCAAACAGCCTGCTCACTGCATTATTACTGCATAAATGCTTTACATTCTTGCCTTTAAAACCGCCGCCTTCAAGCATACAGATTCTGGTTTCTGCTTCTATACTGCATCTGTTTTTAAGTTACATATTCTGTATCACTGCATTCATATTGGCCGTTATTGTTGCTTCAACCAGTAATTACATTGTGTGTGTGTGTATATATATATATATATATATATATATATATAAAGCACGTGTAGTTGAATATTTCGCTCAGACTTTTAAGGTAGTTTCGGCCATTGATCGGACACTGTGAAGCTTCTAGCATGTAGTTGAATTGATTTGTTCTATTTACTCCATGCTAATGTTTAGGCAGGAATAGTCGAATGCTACAAATTGGTCGTTTGGTAAGCAACAGTGGTCATTCCATTCCATGTCATTTTAGTTCAATTATTTTTCCATGATAGCTCATCGAACGGAAAGCTATCACCATTGTTGCATACTAAATGAGCACTAAGTTTACATATCATAGAACTAGAATCCTACTGAATGGTAGACAGATAAGGAAGTGCCTGTTTAGAAGAATATTTCATTAGATGAAGAATATACAAAACTGGATATGGGATCCACCAGTGCAGAGTATCGACATGTATGAAAAAGAAAAGAAATCAACGAAACTAGACCCAATAAGGTTTTGCCTATGTCTTGCTAGGTCAGTCAAATGCAGATCCCTAAAGATTCCCATTGCCTTAGCCAAGAGAGGCCATAAAAACCGCATTCACGAAATACAGATTAAATTCTAAGCTTTCAAATATTTTGAGTTTCTCTCCGTCCAAAGGCACCAAAGAATGGAAAATAGCACAATTCCAAAGAGTTTTCCTGTCTTTCCCCTTACCGAAGCCCTTCCAGTTTTGGACCAACAAGTCATCTTCCTATGGGGACTAGCCCAGGACTCACCACTTACTGCAATGAGACGCCCTAGCCTGCAATGCATGCGAAGAGCGCAAACATCCCGAGTTAAAGCTGTTTTAGGTTGTCTTTTTTGGATATCTGTAATGTAATGAGTTTGCTAGTATATAGTTTTACAAAATTATAGGTTGGGGAAGACCTGTATTGGAAGGGGATCTGCAGCCATCAATATCTTTTATTAAGCAAATGACTTTCATGCTCACCTGAATTTTTCTGGAGACAGTCATTTGTAATTAGCCCGACAGGGATTCCCTGAGAAGTTAGGTCTACAGAATTCTTGTTGATACACCCTACTTTTAGTCCTTATTGAGATGCAGTTGGTCTGCCCCTCCATTATTTGTTCTTTTATGGTGTCACCAAGAAATGCAAAATAATTCATTTGCTTCATGTGGATTTGACTTTTTTGAGTTCATGACTGAATTTATTTGTGTTTGTAGAAGTTGATATTGTAGCTAGACAATGTTGATCTGCATCTCATTTCTACTTAATGTTTAGAATTTCAATAGCAGCTTCTAAATCATTCCATGTTGAGATCCAATGTCGGTAAAGAAGCTTAGAAATCAGTATCATATTATGATCAATACATGGACTTGGTTGCATTGCATATTGGTAATTTGATGTCCTTGTTTTTGCCTAAGAAATCTGTTCACCTTGTGTACTTATTAGATGAGTGCGAACAATGAAGATACTTCGCGTGCTAACGTGTTCATCAAAACACGAAGTAAAAACGATGGTTGCATACCTCACGATGATACTAGAAGCCTAGTTGTAAGTAGTTTAATTAAAAAATTTCATTATTATATATATGATTTCATTAATTTAATGTTCACGTATAAAAAATACTTTTGTTTTTGTTTTGTTTTTAGGAACGGATGACTGAAAAGCTAAACGAGGTACCCGAAGAGGAGCGAACGGAAGCTTATAAAGAGCAAGTTTTTGTTGAACTCATGGGGCCCGATGGACATGGGCGTGTGAGAACTTTTGGTTCTGGACCATCTCCTCGTCATATTTTGGGGGCTCGGTCATCTTCAACAACTACACCTTCTTCAGAGGTAATAGATAAGCTAGTGGAAGCTAAGGTAGCGCAAATAGCATCTCAGTACTTGAAGAAACAACAGGAGTTTGAAAAGACACAAATGGAGACACTTGAAAAGGTTGAACGTATGCAACGCTTAATGGAGGTACATGGGCTCGCCATTGTCGCCACGTCCAGGCACAAATGGCGGCGGCTCTGGATCTAGTGTAGGTCAGGTATACCCTTATCATGTTCACCCTTTCATTGAGTCGTACGTTAATTTTTTGTGGAATTCTTGCTTATTATATTATTTTTATTATAGGCTCAGATCAACCTTCCCAATTCTTCGATGGATGACGTGAGCTAGCAAATTCTAGGGATGACGTCGACTCTTTTGTTTTTGAACAGATGATGCTACAAATTCGCAGTTTTTCGTTTGAATATGTGCTAATGCTTTTGATTTGGATATGTACGTTGATATATGTACTTTATGGGTTTGTGTTTCTTAATTAACTAGTATAACTTTGTGTAGGTATTCGCAGTTTTTCTTTTGAATATGTGCTAATGCTTTTGATTTGGATATGTTGATATATGTTTATGAGTTTGTGTTTCTTAATTAACTAGTATAACTTTGTGTAGGTATTTTCAAGAATTGCAATTGTTCCCATTTTAATAATGTATGGTGGATTGATTATTTCAACACACCAAATGGTGGGCTAGTTTAGTATTTTTCTTAAAGTACAATCGTGCCAAATGCAATTGGGAGGGCCGGAAAAACAATGCCAAATGTAATTGGGAGGGCAGGAAAACAGTGCCAAATGTAAATTGGGAGGATAGGAAAAACCGTCCCAAATGTAATTGGGAGGGCAAGAAAACCGTCCCAAATGTAATAGCGAGGGCAAGAAAACCGTCCCAAATGTAATTGAGACAATAGGAAAAACCGTCCCAAATGTATTTGGGAGGGCAAAAAACCGTCCCAAAAAGTATTTGGGATGACAAAAAATCCGTCCCAAAACCCGTCCCAAATGTATTTGGCAGGGCAAAAAACCGTCCCCAAAAAGCGTCCCAAATGCATTTTGGGAGTGCAAAAAACCGTCCCAAAAACCGTCACAAATGTAATTGGGACGCCAGGGAAAAACCGTCCTAAATGTAATTGTGACGGCTGAAAAACCGTCCCAAATACTCTTTTTGGGACGGCATTTTGAAAAACGTCGCAAATACTCATCAGTCGGGACAGCCATGAAAAACCGTCGCCTTTTCCGTGACAAATACTTTTTGGGACGGTTTTTGGCCGTGACAAATGTTTTTGGCACCCTTGTATTTGAGAGGGAGCAAAAACCGTCCCAATGCCGTCCCAAATACCTTTTGTGACGGTTTTGGAAGTATTTGGGACGGTTTTTGGCCGTCCCAAATACTCATATTTCTTGTAGTGTTTTAAGTGTTTACTAAGCTATTCAACCCCCCCCCTTCTATCTTAGTATTATGCCCTTTGGGACTAACAATTGGTATCAGAGCTAAATTCTTCAAAAAACAAGTTTTTCCAAGATTAACCTCTTGAGAGATAAAGATCCAATGGCACAAAAATATTACATGCTACCTACGTCAATTGCGAACCACGTCCCAATATTGGTCGAAGGCAATTTTGATGTTTGGAAAGATAAGATTATGCGTCATACGAACTCTATTGACAACAGGTTATAGAAGTGCGTGCTAGGAGGATGTCACATACCAATGAAGCCAAATCTTCTGGCAACTGTTGGTAGAAATCCTCCAGAAGTTCCTAAAGAAGAAACCGAATGGACTGAGGATGAAAGAAAGCTAGTGGAGCTAGACAGTAAAGCCATTAACATCATCACAAGCTCTCTAGACACCAGCACCTATCAAAAAGTAATCCGGTGTACATTTGCAAAAGAGATGTGAGAAGCTCTTGTCGAATACTTGGAAGGAGACCAAGATACAAGAGACAACAGGAAGTACACCTTCATCCAACAATTGGACTCTTTCAAAAAGGATCCTAAGGAAACCTTGAGACAAGCATACGATTGTTTCAGCGAGGTAATAAATAGTTGTTTTTCTCTTGGTAAAACTTATGACAAGAAAGAAATGAACATGAGATTTCTAGCCTCACTAGGTAGTCTTTGGCATGTTAAAACTACCGCCATGAAAGAATCCAAAACTTAAATGAAATGACTCTTCGTAGTCTTTATGCAAGTTTAAAGGTTTATGAGCTCGAGGTTAGTCAAGCTCTAAAGTAGGACAAGTAGTTCAATACTCTATCCTTACCAGCCATGGTACAAGAAGCAATTTCAGTTGATGACAAACCCTCCACTTCCTCCCGTGAAAATGATTTTCTTTCTGATGAATAGTTTGATATGTTTGTAAAACATTTTAAGAAATTTACAAAATATGGAAGGAAGGACACACACCAGCAGCCTTTTAGAAAGACTGCTGAAAGCTCATCTAACAATTAGCTTGTGTGTTACAACTGTAGGAAACCTAGTCATTTTGCCTCTAAATGTCCAAAGCCAACATTTGAAGCATACCGAAAGCCTCCTTATAAGAAATTTCAAAAACAAAAGAGTATGCTGGCTGAAGGCATTGAAGAGAAACATGTTGCTACATGGTTTGAGATGAATTCAGAAGAGGATGAGGACGATTGTGAGCAAGCCAACATATGCTTAATAGCTCATGAATCAAGTCCAACCTATGACTCTGAACATGAAGTCGGCGCCTACACCAAACCCCGTCGACCTTAATTTATTTTTGTAGCTTTGATTTTTTGGCGTGCGGTGACCGGATAAGGAAGGGGGCGAACTGGAGAGAAGGAAGGGGAGTGGTAATGGTGAGGAAGAGATGGAGGTAGAAAGAAAAGGGGTTTGACTTTGTGGATATTCGGTGGGCTGTGAGAGAGGATAGATTAAAGGGTTAGATCTAAGAGGAAAGAGATTGGAGGATGAAAAAATGAGGAGAGTCGGTCTGCCGGAGAAAGAAAAGAAAAAAAGAAAGGAAGAAAAAGGGGTTGCCGGTCTGCCAGATAGAGAGAAGAAATAAGAAGAATAAAAGATGAAGAAGAAAGGGGCTGTCTCGAAACTCATAATTTAGGAGGAGGGACTAGGGAGGATAGGTTAGACTGTGTGTTATAGGGGCACTAGGTAGGTGGAGTAATATAGTTTTTGTTTTTAATTCTAAACTTGACTGGTTTATTGCCTTGTGATTGTTGGGAATTGGGATTACTGGTAGGTTTGTATATTTTTGTTCATTTTACAAATATAGACAAATGTTTGATAAAATGACAAACATAAAAAAAAAATGTAGTCAATATGTTTGATCTTTGATGTAAATTATCAAAAAAAAAAAGAAGTAATTATGCCTTAATTCTAGGCACCGACTAGTCCCCTAGGCGCTAGGCACTAGTGTACCGCCTAGCGGCTGCCTAACGATTTTTGGAACCTTGAATAATAGTAGAAGTCTTTTATCTTAAAAAATTTATAACCAATATCTAATTCTAAATAATGTAAGATACATCTCTTCTATTATATTGATGATAAAACTGAAAGTCTTTTATCTAAAGACTTTTAAAACCAACATCATTTTTTAACCAATGTATGATATCTTTTCTATTAGTAATAATAGTAAAAGTTTTTTTATATAAAATTAAAATCAACATAACTTTCTAACTCATGTGAGATATACATCTTCTATTGATAATAATGGTAGAAGTCGTATATCTAAAGACTTTGGAGACCAACATTACCCTCTACCAAATGTATGATACATCTATTCTATTGTAATAATAGTATTTTTAAAACCAACATTAATTTCTATCTAATGCATGAGACATTTTTTCTATAGATAATAATAGTAGAATACTTTGTAACCAATGTGAGATACATGTATCTATTATATTTGTAACAACAAGTCTTTAATCTTAAAACTTTTTTAACCAACATTTTTTTTAAACAATGTGAGACACATATCTTTTATTAGTAATAAAAGTAGAAGTCTTTAATAAAAAATTTTTAAAACCAATATTTCTTTCTAAACAATGTAATATACATCGATTCTATGGTGATAAAAGTAGAAGTCTTTTATCAAAATACTTTCAAAACTAACATCAATTTATAATGAGATAACTACATAAAAAAACCCCGACCTATTTTAGGTATTGCAAATTGAACCCTGACAATTGTTTATAGGCTTACTGAAACCCAACCTATTTTTTAAGTTTCACCTATGTGAGAGAGAATTGAAGTGGCGCCGCTTCGAAGAGAATTGTGTGAGACTCAATTCTTAGACCCTCTTACAGAACCAAGCGTATGTTCAGGGCCACGTATGAACATAACTATGAGAACTGAATTGTGTCAGAAAGATTCCTGTGTGAAGTATGTAATCGTTTACACCAAAGGCAGAATAGTTCAAACACATCATGTCTACTAATCAGCTAGTAAAGTTAGCATGCTATCGCAAGGGAAGGTTCAAAGGTTAACACCTACCTATCCTATTTAAGTTTCAACTGTTGAAGTCTATTAGCATTAACGTCAATTTCCTTTATGTGGGGGGATTGTTGGAAAACTAGTGTTTGTAAGTGAAGTAAATTGGGGCTTTGAGACACTAATTTATGGGGTGGTCTCCTTTAGGACGGTCTTACGGATCTTAATCCATAAGACGAACCTATCCATATTAAATGAGCCAAGATTCAGTAATCTCAGTGCAACCCTTCGACTTTTGAAAATTACAGTGTCACCCCTCACGTGTTTAAATGAAGAGTGTCACGTTTTAGTATTAAAAATATCACTTTTCAGTATACAATGTATCACTTTTCAGCATAAAATGTGTCACTTTGCGTTTTCAATAAAATTATATATTTTTTCCTTTAAAAGATGTTACTTTTTAACCTTAAATGTGTTACTTCTTAGGCTTAAATGTGTTACTTTTGATCTTAAATGTATCACTTTTACTTTAAAAAGTGTTACTTTGCATTATAAATGAAAAGCGTCACTTTTTTGGGTGAAACGGTGAAAGAGTCACTTTATAGCATTGAAAGTATCACATTTTAGTATTAAATGTGTCACTTTTGGCAGCCATTGATAGTTTTAAAGTGTCACTTTTTAGTATTAAATGTGTCACTTTTTAATATTAAGAGTGTCATTTTTTAATATTAAGAGTGTTACTTTGTATTTTAATAAATATTTCCCTTTATAGTGTCACTTTTGACCTTAAAATGTGTCACTTTGTCTTTTAAATATGTCACGTTTATCTTTAAATGTGTCACTTAACATTTCGTCAAAGTTTGTTATGGCCCGTCAAGCATCCCAAGACAAATGAGGCTAACGGAGGGATAACAGAGCTAACAAACACTACTAGAAAACAGATAATTGGCGACGGAATTATTAGCGACGGAAATTTCCGTTGCTAATTAGCGACGGAAACTTTAAATTAGTGACGGAATTCGTTTCTAAATTATTATTAGCGACGGAATTACTCCCGTCGCCAAATTCCGTCGCCAAAAAGCATCTTTTAAGAATATTCTACATATCTCCGTTGCTAATTTTGTTGGAAATGTGTGCCAACATTAGCGACGGAATTTTCGTCGCTAATATCAATATTTCCGTTTCCGATTGGCTACGGATGACTCCGTCGCTAAATATAATAAAATAGCGACGGAAATTCCGTCACTAAGTGACGGAATTTCCGTCGCTAAATTTAATAAATTAGCTACGAATTTCCGTCGCTAAATTTAATAAATTAGAAACGGAATTTCCGCCGCTAAATTTAATAAATTAGATACGGAATTTCCGTCGCTAAATTAGCTACGGAATTTCCGTCACTAAATTTCCGTCGCTAAATATAATAAAGCTACGGAATTTCCGTCGTTAACGTACTGAATTTAGTTTAAGTAAAGTCATTTTACATTTGTATGTTGTCACACTGTATTATATATATATATATATATATATATACACATTAATCATTAAAAAAATTTATTTTTACTCAATTTTTTTAAACATAGTATTTGTCAAACTTTAAAATCATCTGATGGAATTAATCAATTAAATCAAACAATATTGAAACACAATTAAACTACAAAGCAAAATTTATTTGGATTTGACTGTTGAACATTAATTAGTGGATTTCTATATTTCATTTGACAATATAATATCAATAATTAAATGATTAGAATCAATATAAAAATTAAAATATTCACATTACAACTTAACTTAACTTAACGTAATATAACTTAATTTAGCGTAATGTAACTTAACTTAACGTAATTTAACTTAACGTAACGTAACTTAACTTCTTAGCGTAACTTAACTTAACTTAACTTAACTTAACTTAACGTAAATTAACGTAACGTAACTTAACTTAACTTAAACTTAACGTAATGTAACTTAACTTAACGTAATTTAACTTAACATAACGTAACTTAACTAACTTAACGTTAACGTAACAACTTAACTTAACGTAACTTAACTTAGCTTAACTTAACTTAATAATGTAACTTAACTTAACTTAACGTAATGTAACTTAACTTAACACGCTACGCACGCCTATTGGCGAAATGGTATAATGGATACGATGAACCATTATAATATGAAAACACGCTACGCCTATTATTGGCGAAATGTTATAATTGACTACGATGGACCATTATAACATGAAACCACGATACGCCTATTGGCGAAATGTTATAATGGAGATACGATGAACCATTATAACATGAAAGCACGCTACGCCTATTGAAATTGTATAATGGAGTACGATTGACCGTTATAACATGAAAACACACTACGCCCATTGGCGAAATGGTATAATGGAGTACAATGGACCATTATAACATGAAAACACGCTACGCCTATTGGCGAAATATTATAACTTAACGTAACGTAAGTTAACTTAACTTAACTTAACATAATTTAACTTATTAACTTAACGTAGCAACTTAACTTAACTTAACGTAACTTAACGCGTAACGTTAACTTAACTTAACTTAACGTAATGTAACTTAACTTAAATGTAATATAACTTAACTTAACGTAATGTTACTTAACTTAACGTAACTTAACATAATTTAACTACGATGAACCATTATCAGATGAAAACACGCTACGCCTATTGGCGAAATGGTATAATGGAGTATGATGAACCATTATAACATGAAAACACGCTACGCCTATTGACGAAATGGTATAATGGAGTACGATTGACCGTTATAACATGAAAACACGCTACGCCTATTGGCGAAATGATATAATGGAATACAATTGACCATTATAACATGAAAACACGCTACGTCTATTGGCGAAATGTTGTAACTTAACGTAACGTAAGTTAACTTAACTTAACTTAACTTAACATAATTTAACTTATTAACTTAACGTAATTTAACTTAACTTAACTTAACGTAACTTAACGTAACGTAACTTAACTTAACTTAACTTAACTTAACGTAATGTAACTTAACTTAAATGTAATATAACTTAACTGAACGTAATGTTACTTAACTTAACGTAACTTAACGTAACTTAACGTAATTTAACTTAACGTAACGTAACTTAACGTAACGTAACTTAACTTAACGTAACTTAACTTAACGTAATGTAAATTAACGTAATGTAACTTAACTTAACACGCTACGCCTATTGGCGAAATGTTATAATGGACTACGATGAACCATTATAACATGAAAACACGCTACGCCTATTGACGAAATGGTATAATGGAGTACGATTGACCGTTATAACATGAAAACACGCTACGCCTATTGGCGAAATGGTATAATGGAATACAATTGACCATTATAACATGAAAACCACTACTAGAAAAATGACCTTTAGTGACGGAATTTTCCGTCGCTAACGGCGAAATTCCGTCGCTAAAGGCCCCTAGCGACGGAATTTTTCCGCCGCCATTCGTCGCTAATCCTTAATGTCACGATGCCGACTTGACGGACCGATTCCGTCGCTTGCCTTTAGCGGCGAATTTTCCGTCGCTAGGTTGATTTTTCGCTTTTCGTCGAAATTCAACCTTTAGCGACGGAAAATTCCGTCGCTAAAGGCATTTAAAAATTAATTAAAATTGAATTTCAGCGACGGAAAATTCCGTCGCTAAAGGTTGATTTTCAGCGACGGAATTTTCCGTCACTAAATTCAACCTTTAGCGACGGAAAATTCCGTCGCTAAAGGCATTTAAAAATTAATTAAAATTGAATTTCAGCGACGGAAATTTCCGTCGCTAAAGGCGTTTACAAAATAATTTAAATTTGAATTTCAGCGACGGAAATTTCCGTCGCTAAAGGCGTTTAAAAATTAATTAAATTTGAATTTCAGCGACAGAAATTTCCGTCACTAAAGGCTTTTAAAAATTAATTAAATTTGAATTTCAGCGACGGAAAATTCCGTCGCTAAAGGCGTTTAAAAATTTATTAAATTTTAATTTTAGCGACGGAAAATTCCGTCGCTAATAATGTAAAAAAATTATAAAAAAACCCAAAATTACTATTATTATATATTTTTGTACCTGATAATATAACAATTAATACAAAACTGAAGATACAAAATAAACAATAATATAAAACCAATTTAAAAACATCAAACTGTAAATGTTATTACAACAATCCATGTAAATTATACATAACAATTAATACTAAAAACTTGTTTCTAGAGTTAACTTGTAAATTTAAACTTGTACAAATCCATGTAAACTATATCTAATTAAAAAAAACTAAAAATAAAATTAAAAAAATCCTACGACATGAGTATCAAAAAAAACTTCATCTTCACCGCAATCAGCTAGAAAACCTGTCCAAGTAAAATTACTATTTTGATTAAAAATCAACAAGAAAAAGTCATTGTTTTCATATGATCAAACAAGAAGCTTTAGAAGCTTACCATAGGAATACATTTATGGCATATTCACCATTTCTTCGTTTTTTTTGCTGGATGAACCTAAACATGTACAAGTTAACCAAAATCAATTAGTTAATAATAATAACAAAAATGGTCCAACCCCATTTCCCCCACCCCCAATATGAGTATTAAACCAGAGGAATGGAAAGAGAAGAAATAGAATAAATGTTGCTTGAAAGTAAGCACGTTCAGTTTCAAAGTCCCCCAACTTACATACAGTTATGTTGTTCGGTTTCAAAGTCAATTAAACTACAACCATGTATTTCATAGCATCAACATGGCTACCTAGCTAACAAGCGTACATAAATCGATGTTTAAACATTAATACACAAAATTTACATTAACACCCCCTTTATTTCTTACCATTTACACTAACACCCCTAAACGCGTACATACAATTATATTTTTTGGTTTCAAAGCCAACTAAACTACAACCATGGATTTCATAGCATCAACATGGCTACCCATCTAACAGACGTACATAAATCAATGTTTAAACATTAATACACTAAATTTACACTAACACCCATTTATTTCTTACTATTTACACTAATACCCCCCTAAACGTACATACAGTTATATTGTTCGGTTTCAAAGTCAAGTAAACTAAAACCATGGATTTCATAACATCAACATGGCTACCCAGCTAACAAACGTACATAAACCGATGTTTAAGCATTAATACACTAAATTTATACTAACACCCCTTTAATTCTTACCATGTACACTAACACCCCTCAACGTACATACAATTATCTTTTTTGGTTTCAAAGTCAATTAAACTACAACCATGGATTTCATAACATCAACATGGCTACTCAGTTAACAAACGTATATAAATCGATGTTTAAGCATTAATACACTAAATTTACACTAACACCCTTTTATTTCTTACTATTTACACTAACACCCCTCAAACTTACATAAAGTTATCTTTTTTTATTTCAAAGTCAATTAAACTACAACCATGGATTTCATAGCATCAACATGGCTACCCAGCTAACAAACGTACATATATCGATGTTTAAACATTAATACGCTAAATTTACACTAGCATACGTACCATACAAACTAACATGTATATTTCATCCACAATATAAAAATAGAATTATAACATTTTAATTACACACTAACATTTAATAAAAATAAAAAATATTAAGACCTTTAGGTTTAGGGGTGGGGTGGGGTGGGGTTGGGGGTAGGGGTGGGGATAGGGTGGGGGTGGGGTGGGGGATGGGGATGGGGATGGGGTTGGGGTTGGGGTTGGGGTAGGGGTTGGGGTGGGCGTGGGGTTGGCGTGGGGTGGGGGGGGGGGGGGGTTGGGTTTAAGGTTAAGTTTAGGGTTAGTGTTAGTGTTATGGTTTAGGTTTAAGGTTAGTGTTACAAATTAGGTTTATGGTTTAGGTTTAGGTTCAGATTTAGGTTTAGGTTTAGGTTTAAGGTTTACGTTTTAGGGTTGGGGTGGGGGTGGGGTGGGGTTGGGGTGTGTTTGGGGTTAGGTTTAGGTTTAGGGATAGTGTTATGGTTTAGGTTTAGTTTTAGGTTTATGTGAGAACCCAAACCCATTACTTGCATTTCTTGTTTTATACCTTAATAACATGATTGTACTATGCCTTAACATGTTAGATACTTCTAATTGTTCATGCCATACTCACATGAGAGTATTATGTGCCTAGTTGCTTGAATGCCTTCCTTGCCTTGCTTGCCTTGCCTTGTGCCCTGAGTGTTTGCCTTAGCGTGTTAGCACACGACCGAGACTTGTTATAGTTCTATTGTCCATCATAGATGACCTAGAACGTTCACCTTGATCATAGTAAGCTTAATTGGAAGTTTGGAAACCTTCTTGCTTTGTTTTGGCCTTAGCGATTTCCCTCGTCTCCCGTTTTGCGCGTATTTCGACGTGCGAATTGTTCCTTGAGTTCCCGGCCTTGTATTGAACTCTTAACCATGGTTAAACAAGCCTTTTCCATGCCCAAGTTACCATAGTTTTATTAACGTTTGATTCGGGTTTGATTCGTCAACCAATCGTCGCATGATTCGAGCCTTGTCCTACCTTGTTCCGGGTGTTGTTCGGGTGTGTTTCGGACTTGTTTTGAGTGGTGTTAGACCCTAGAATGGTTGCCCACAAGTTTAGGACCCTTTAGGACATGTTTAAGTCAAGTTTTGGAGCCCCGAGTTCAGCGCCCGCATGGATCGAGTGAGGCGCGGCCGAGAGCAAATGAAAATCGGGGACCTAACCTAACAGATTTGAGGCGGTCCGATGGCGCCCGCCTCGCCTTCTTCCAGCTACGGAAATTTTCTCCCTTTTCTCGCTATGTCCCCACCTCGACCCCCTTAAACCCCTTCCTAATTGGCCCTAATCCTACCTATTAGACACTAATCAAGTTAGATTAGCCCTAACCTCAAGCTACCTCCACTTGACATGTGGATTCCACCACCCTTCTCCTCTTGCCATGTGGAATTCCACCCAAACCATGCAAGGTATATAAGCCTTCCTCTTTGCTAATTCAGCCATTAAGCTCCATTTCCAGATTTCTTCTCCTCTCTCCTGCCATATTTAGTGTGTGTAGAGAAAAGGTGAGACTAGTGTGTGTCTCCTCCATGGATTGAGCTCCCGACCTCCGTTTGCCAAACCGAGACCACCGGAGTGAAGCTACCGACGAGGAGATCATTTCCATCCGATTACTTTGTGTTCATTCCATCTCTTTCTTGGGTGTAAGGTAAGCTATCGATTTCCCCTTAGGATGTATGCTAGATATGCCATGTCCCCCTCTTCTTGTAATTCCCATGCTCCTACCATGCCCTTGCCATGATTGTTGATGAATTGGTCTTTTGAGATTTTGATTAATATGATCATCTTGTTAATTTAGTCCTATGCCTAGAATTAAATATGTTCTATGCTCTCTTAGGAACAACTAATGTTCTTGGACTATTGGATTTTGATGACTTTTGGAAACTATGAATTCTAGGGTTCCATATGCCATGATTTGTTCATCTTATTGAATTGGGTCCTATGTTGAGAATTAAATGTGTTCTATATCCTCCTATGAATAATTAATGTTCTTGGACCATTGCAATTTATCAACCTTTGAAATAATAATTCTAAGGCCCCTTGAAATAGAATGGATGACAATCCTTAACTACGGTTGTTAAATGGATTAACGACCTAACCGATCATATACGCGAACTTAGAAAGGGTTTGTGATGCATTTAGCGTCCTAACTCTATTGGATGAATTGTTAGAGACGACTCAACGGAGTCAAGTTTAGCGAGCTATTGAACAATACCGGCTCACCGATCAATCCCTACGACGTTCTAATCACGTTTCCCTTAGAATAATAATTCTAGACTCTTGAACTTGGATTGATTACCTTGCTTGATCTTGAATGTCATATTATAGAATGCTTAATTGACATGTGAGTTCGCTCTTGTCGAACTCAATCCTACTTGGTTATTGATGAGAATAATTTACTTGTCATGAACGAGACGCTCTTGTCGACCTCGCTCACTACTTGATATTTTTGTTAAGTATACATTACTTGGCATTGCATGAGTCCACCGGTGGCATCCCGTCCTTGTTCACACGCCTCCACTGTGGCCACAGGGGGGAAGTAGCTCCCTTGTTGCATCAATACGAGTACCATTGGTTCTATCCCTGAGCATTCCCTCTAAGGTCGATGTACTTACACGCATCTGACACATGCACGCTCAAGATAACGCTTGTATGCAGGAACTACGTAGCGGCCCGGCTCTCCATATATCCTTATCCTATGTGATTTAATTATGCGCACTTATGTGAAACAATGTGCATCTTGGATATATGATCTCTATGCTTATGTGACTATAACTTGCCTTGTATGTTGCATATTGCCATGACATGCATGATTGATAGCTTACGAGTCTTTATGACTTACCCTTTTCCCTTTCGCTTTTAGATCCTAGCAAGACAGTTCTCGCTCGTTGACTCCCGTGTTCGTGCCTTGTACTCCTTTTGGTTCGCCGTCGATATTCGAAGAGGTGGTTTAGATGTCCTCTTCCCCTTGTTTATATTTTGTAAGGACGACGGGTTAAGCAAGTCAACTAGACTATGCTTGGGTGTTTGTGTAGAACTTGATTGTAAATCTTATTAACTGCTAGTAGTTTAATACTTGTAGTACTTGTAACCCTTTTGTGCCGGCATTGTGTAAGCCGAGCTTTGGTTAACTTGTTATTATTCCTCCACGTATTAGTCTTCCGCTGAGCATCCTATTAGCTCTTATTTATTTCTTGTCCATAAACTGTTAGCTTGGGTTCCGGCATGTAGTGTCGCCGATGACTTGGTTTAAATTGCTTAACTGTTATATCAGGTTGAAAAGATTTTAAAAACACCGGCCTTTTAGTGCCGAGGCGTGCTACGTCTCTTATGTTGCGTCACGTCGTTTTAAAAATTTAGTCCTTGCATGTTACTTGTTTACTTGTTTCCCCTTATTTGGGCGATCCGACCCTCGGTCCCACCTCGGGCCCGGGCCGGGTCGCCACAGTTGGTATCAGAGCTAAGTTTTAGGTTAGCTATCGGCCAGGATAGGTTCCATGGCCTAGGTGGGTTGTTTCTTGGTGTGATGTTCTAACGTCGAGTGAATTTCTTATAGGTGCTAAATGGTGAACCCTAGAGCCGACCGTGTAGGCCGAGGTAGAGGCCGACCCAGGAGAGTTCCTGAGGAACCTGAAGTGGAGTTGCCACCTCCACCACCGAACCCAGTGGGCATGAATGCTCAAATGGCGGATTTGTATCGCCGCATGACAGAGTTTATGACCGAGATGGCCCAGGCTTGGCCGTGGTCAATGTACCTCCTCCACCACCACCCCTGAACCGGAGGCGAGAGTGTCGCCACCGCTGCAATACCACCGAGTGCTAGGGCACGGAATAATGCCGTGTTTCAGAGATTCTTGAAAATGAAGCCTCCATCTTTGAGGGAGGCGGACGCTAGTATGGCCGAGCTTTGGCTCGAGGATGTGAAGAAAATCTTTGCAGCACTGGATTGCACGGATGAGGAGAAAGTGGTCTTAGCTGCATATAAGCTTAGAGGAGCCGCCAATCATTGGTGGGAGGTTCTACATGCTAGTTGGGAGTTGAATCGGGTGGCGCAGGTGTGGCCTACATTTGAGGCAGAGTTTAAGGCTACTTATGTGCCTACTGTGGTTAGACAAATGCGAAGGAGAAAGAATTCCGTGATTTAGAGCAGGGTTCCATGACTATAGCTCAAGATTCTTCTAAATTCACCGAGTTGTCCCGTTATTGTGCACATCGGTGCAAGATGAGACACAGACCCGGAGGTTCGTGAAAGGGTTGAAGACCGAGTACAGAAACAGCAGTTGTTATCCCTGCAGTTAGCAGACTGAGTGCGGTAGATCGTGCGTATGAGATCGAGCGAGACATTGAGGAGCATAGGCGTAAGCCTCCCTGTGCATCCTTCTCGCAGCTAGCCTTCACAGGCGACCGGTAGAGTTCGCCTTCTTCGGGAATCGGTCCTGCTACCAAGGCAATCGCCGCACGGTGGTCGAATAGGCATCGCCTAGTGGGCAGGATAGGCGCCCGTCTGAGAGTCGTGGTAGTAGTGCTCTTCTCCTGGGGGCAGGCATCAGACTGGGCGGTGGGACCGCTGACTTGTTCGTCTGGCCATAAGATTGGACATACTAGCGGTGAAAGTGACTCCAGACCTGCTTGGTACTTGTCTTATTTGTGGAGATTCTAGTCATCGCCTCAAAGCTCAAGGACTGTCCCAAGTCTAGGCGGCCTCTCCTGGAGGTCGCCTCAGCAGCCTGGGTCCAAGAGGGATAGCGATGGGCGTCTGAAGACGCAGCTCGTGTTTCGTGCTTGATCACGAGGTGTTCCCGAGTCTTTAGCTCCTACTGCGTGATCGAGGTACTCTTTCGGTCCTTCTGGCCATCATGCTCGAGTTCTTATAGATCCGGGGTCTACTCATTCTTATGTTGCACGCATTTCCTAGAACATTTATGTGTTTTGGCTCCCGCCCAGCTACCTTATGTGCTTGAGGTGTCTCACAACTCGTTGGGTGATTGCTTGTTGGGCGCCTCGAGGTCTATAGAGACCTGATGTGCTTGTTCATGATCGAGTCTTGCATGCCGATTTGGTAGTATTGCCTATTAGAGACTTTGATGTGATTCTTGGTATGGATTGGCTATGTGTACATCATGCTTTAGTTGCTGACCGCCGTAGTAAGAAAGTAATCTTTTGCCATGCCCTATTCCGAGTTTGTGTTTTCTGTGATCATGCTATGAACGGGAATGGGGTTCATATTATTTCGCTGGCTAGACAACTCTTATCGCTGGTGTACGGGGTATTTAGCTTGTGTTCTTGATACTAGCATGTCTTCACGCTAAGCTAGAGGATATTAGGTAGTTAATGAGTTCGATGTCTTTTTTAAGTATCCTTTGCCTCCGACCGAGAACTAGAGTTACGTATTGAACTATTGCCGGGGACTTCGCCATTTCTAGGGCACCTTGGGTGGCTCGCGGAGTTCACGAGGGTTGAAGGATCCTTCTGAGACTTCTAGATAGAGAGTTCATTAAACCAAGTGTATCTCCTTGGGGTACAGGTGTTGTTTGTGAGAAAGAAGGATGGTAGTTTACGCCTTTGTATAGACTATCG